>MU228305.1:803420-814644 GCA_018584345.1 Thuja plicata
GGAATGATTAACAACTCAACCCACTTAGGAGAGTCAACTTTCTCAAGCTTGACTCTCTCTAAGTCCACTTCCTCAAGCCATCTTCTTACACCCCCACATGCCTTATTAATTCCTTCATTAATATGAATACCTTAAGCCCATGTCTCTCCCATGCCTTGTTAATACCTTGGGCATTAAAGGCTCTTACATATTCATTTATGAGCCTCCAAGTTCATAAATGAACCTTGTCCCCCCCCTCTCTCTCCCATTCTTCTATAAATAGAAGCCTGTTTTGAGAGCAAATAAGCCTTCACCAAAGATTGAAAATACATTTTTATGCTGCTAGATTAATCCTAGAATCACATTTCATCTTTCATTTCATGCTAGTTCATTGTTCTTATTTCATCTTTTAGAGTTAAAATACATGATTTTCCATCATTTAGCTTGTTTTTAAATAAAAATCCTTCATGCTAGGTTGTATTTGTCACGGGTTTATAGCATATTCTGAGGGCTAATATGTTGTTAATCACACTCCTCCTAGTTAGCAGGCAATAGGTCAGTTTTAGTGGGTTTTACATGTTTCTACCCATTTTTGAACTAATATAATGATCTATTGAGTGTTTGTGTTGATTCTGACAGGTACCCATTTACACACACACACAAACATATGTTTTGTTCAATGAGAAAGATTTGATACATTTTATTCCTAACACTTTTATGACAGGTTTGCAGGGATATTATATTGCTGATCATGTGAATGATGAGGTTGCAGACATCTATGGAAACATAGATATGGAGGATGACAGAGTTAATGCTTGGAATGGGCACATAGTTGATTGATTGCAGGTACATGATACCAATAAATAGAGGATACAATTATGTTATAGGTCCTCAACAAGCAGTGGACAGAGACTTGAGGAAAAGAAAGAAACTCCCAATTCAAGGCACTTGGATTGATTTGATCCTTGGGAGTATGGTTCAAGGCACCTAGACAAAGACATGCAAACATGTCACTTGGTTGGGTCATGAAGACTAAATGATCAAAGAGATCAATATGTTTGAATGTAATATGGCTTGAATCCAATTTGATGTAATTAGATGCAATTGAATGTAATGAAGCCTAATGTATAAAGGCATGAAAGGATGTAATAAGAGTTGATTACCTAAGGTGGCATAGTAGGCCTAGAAGGATAATAGGTTAAGTCTTAGAATAGAATAGTGGATTTAATGTTTTGTTAAGGTCCTCCATGGACAAATTTTGAACTCATAGTTTGTAGAAAGTCAATTAGACAAGTTTTAGTGTTTAAAGATTTGAATGTAACGGTAAGATTCCTCATTGGGGGAAAAGTCTAAAAATAGAATATATTGCATGTTGAAGAATCCCAATATATGGGGATCAGTTAGAGAAGTTATGCTATGTCTATGTAAGCCTTAGAAGGCAAGAGAGCATGAGAGGTTGATAGAGGTTAACTTGCAGATTGTAGATTGTACAGAATGCACTATTTGAAGTAATGAAAGATTAATTTATTGCAATTTTGAAGACTTGTTTGATGTAACATTGATCCAAAAGCTTGGTTATAGTTGCATGGTGGTTTTCAGAGTATATCAGATCAAGTACAAACCTCTATAATTTTGTTTTGTTGTAGAAGTACACAATCTAGTTTTGTCTTTCACTATGGATTGTTAATCCCTAAGTTTTGTTGATGGTTAGTGACCCACACTTAGTCATTTACTTAGGCAGTTTTAGTTGGTTATCACTGTGGCCAAGCTATTTATTGAAGGCTAAGCAAAATTGCTGAGAAAGTTTTAGGTTGTCGAGTTACATCATGCCGAGCTGAGTAGAATATTAAATGCCGAGCGACAGAGATGTTAAGTGCCGAGCAGAACAATTTTTTGCATACATGTTAGGATTAATTCAAACTTTGATGTAAACAGTTTAGGCTGACTTGTATGAGATTTGGGCTGACATTTGTACGCATTTAATATTTTTCTACTAAGTTAATTTTTCATTTAATTGTTTTATACTATGCATGTCATGGAGCCAATCAGAAAATCAGAATGCATTCGAGACATAAACAATAGATCTTGATCGTTGATCTAGATCTCACTGCCAGATCTAAAAAGATATAATAAGATTGCTTCTAACCCTAGAAAAAGAGTGTAAGCAAGAGATATATAGAGAAGGGTTGTGTGTTCATGAAAGATGAACATTAAGTCATTTTGAGAAGAAGCCTAGATCAAGTAGAATGATAGAGGAGTGAAAAGCAGAGTAAAGACATATCAGATTGAGAGATCACATAAGTTATTGGAAAGAGTAGATCCGTCATCAGCATCTGAGTGCATAACGAAGGATCATTACTTGGAACATTCTAATAGGTGTATGAGGTGAAATCTCTTAACAAAGTGGTTCTAGTAGACCATTTCAAATCTCTTAGCAGAGTGCTTACTTTACTGTAAGTTGAAATCCTTTAACAAGGTAGATTGTAATGATGTTTAGTTCTTAACCACATAGATTGCATATTGCAATCAAACTCTTGTAGCCCTAACAGGCACACTTTATCGGTGTAGTAGTGAAGATTTTGTGGGTGTCATCCCCACCCTAGTTTTACCTATTTGGGTTTTTGGGTTACCAAAATTTTGTGTTATGAGTTATATATTTCATGTTATTGATGCTATATGATGTTAGGTTAAATTCATATATGTATGAATGTGGATCAAGTTGTTTTAAGTGTTTAAGTTTTAAGATCTAATTCACTCCCCCCTCTCAATATCTTTCTTTCCCATTATTATACTTCCAACAATTGGTATTAGAGCACAGTTCACCTACAAAAGCTTTTAATCAGCTTGTGAGTATAGATCTTGAGATGGAGGTTTACAAGTTGGGTAAAGTCATTGAGAATCAGAAGATTGAGATCCAGCTAGCATTACATCAGCTTGAGATAGCAAGACATGAATTGAAGAAATCATTAAAAACTAGGAAATATTTGGCCAAACAAATGAATGATACTCATTACCAGGAAGATGACACTACAAATCTATTTCAGAATGGAGATTCTACTAAGAGCGATGCAGCAATTACAGATCTAATGGAAAAGAACAATGCACTGTGTGAAGAAGTCAGAAACTTGAAAAGAGAACAAGAAATGCAGACAGTGAGACTATGTGAAGTACTAGAACAAAAGAAGAAAGTTGAAGATGACAAAGCTATGGAAGAAGAAGATACAAGAGTGATAATTGTTAGACTTGATGAAAGGACACATGATGTTAAAATGATGACAATCAATCAGGTTGACATGGAAAATCAACTGCTACTTGCAAATTAGGAGATTAGTAGGAAAGATATGGAAATGATAAATCTGAGATCTGAGAACAATCAATTGAAAGATGATTTGAGATCTGAGAAGGAACTTAATGAAAGATTGAATAGTCCTAATGAACCTTTGACTCATTTTGAGAATCTGATGGAAGCATCAAGAAGGTCAAAAGATTCTTCTTGATTAGGTCACACTGAACCAAAGACATCTACTAAGAAAGGAGAATCATCTAAGAATGGTGAAAGGAGGAATCCAAAGACAAAGCACAACAAGCCTGTTTTCCACCACCGTGGAAAACCAGGTCATATAGAAAACATTTTCCAAAGAAAGAAAGGTAAGTCCAATCTGAAACCTAAGTTTAATGGTTACTATTTTAATTGCAAGAAATTTGGACATAAAGCACATGAATGTTGGGTTGAAGCAAGTGATGCACCCCCAAAACCAAGATTTAATGGTTATTGTTACAAGTGTCAAAAACATGGTCATAAGGCAGAAAACTGTAGATCTAATCCTAAACATTAATGGACATCAAAGACACAAACAAAAGAATCTAAGAAAGACAACACTTACAACTGGGATTATAATACAAGGCAGAGTTTTCATTACTATGAAGAATATGGACATGCACCTAAAGACTGCTTAAAGACACATGTCAGAGGGAAATATAAGATTTGGATGAATGGAAGCTTAGTCTATTTTAGTTGTTTCAAGATAGGTCACACTAAGAGAGAGTGTAGGAAAAGAGTTCCTGCTCCTACTGTTGAAGAAATAAGAACACAGATGAACCAGACATGGGTAAGAAAAATAGATCCAAGCAATAGTGAATCCAATGAAGCCGAGGTCACCCAATCCAATGGATCAGGTGATCACACCATCTCCAACTAAGTTATAGAGGTATGTAAGGAACTACATTTAAATTTCAAATCTTACATCAGTTCCTAATATGTAAATGTGCCAAAGTTCATATCTGCATATATAAAGATGTACCAGGACATGTTTGTGGAAAGTGCCAAGAAGAGGTATCTACACTATAGGTGCTGAGTTGGTTGGTCGAGTAAGTTGTGATGGCTAAGTATGGTAAGATGAGTGGTATGCAAGTTGTGTTAGTCAGCCGATGACAGCTGGCTTGAACTAACCTAACGGGAAAAATATTTATTGCTTACCTATCTTGACCTTTCGAGTCTATATAAGGATGAATGGTCTATTCTTCATTTTACCTTGCGATTTTCATCATTCACAAAGTGATCGAAGAAGTTGCAGAATTTGATCTTAGCACAGTTTGTTTCGTTAATTTTGCCAGCTTTCGTCGGCAACCCTAAGTTGAACAGTGCGAAGTGATTACTTGCCAAGGTACTCTGTTCTTCATTCTCAAACCCTAACTTCAAGAGATTATGGCTGCAAGTTCTTCTGCACCAGTCAAAGGAATGGAGGAGGATCTAAATCAAATTAATTTTGTAAGGAGTGATGCATGTGCACCACAAAAACTTTTGTGTCGTTCTTGAAAGTGCAATTCTAAGTGATTTGAATGGAGCTCTCTCATCGATCCCACCAAAGGTACTTATGATTCATGATGTTAGATCCTGCAACATGGTTAGAATTGGTGAAGTGGGTGATAGCGAACTAAGAAAATCCTATGACAAGTTATGTGAAAATGGAATTCTGAAAGACAAATTCAAGCATCTAGTCGACAAAGGGTTAACTCGTGCCCTAGATTTTCTGACAGAATTCAAGGATGAATGGATTAAGGTTGTCCTAAGCCGAGTTCATAATATGCATATGTGGCTGGACAATGGACCAGTTAGGATCACAAAAGATATTATCCATAGAGTAACTGGATATCCTATTATCAGTAGAAAGTGGACCATGAGAGCACAGAAGAAAGAAGAGATAGCAGCTAACACTGGAGCTGTCTGGAACAACAGAGGTATGACCATCTCTACAATTGAAGACTTAGAACTTGACTTTGGAGTGAGATTGATTGCACTCAAGTTCTATCTCTATCAAGCCGACTAGATAGTGTTCTCTGTATAGCTGTGGACTAGGCATGGAAGATAGTCAAAAAGAATCACACCTATGACCTTGCCGAGCTACAGTTGACACAACTAGCTGAGAACTTACTATCAATCAGGAAAGCCAAAAGCTCATCATGTAAGTTTGGCTATTTGTTAATGTGTATATTCTTCTATGTATAGAAGTCATTTCCTACTCTAGGAAATATTATTTGGAAGAAGGATAGACCCATCACTTTATAGATTAGTGAATGTATTTAGAAAGTAGGCAATAATTTCAATAGTATTATGGGAAATTATTTTGTGGAATTCAAAAGGAGAATGAGGTTGAGGACTAGAATTCCCAATTCACTTGCGGAGAAGCACTATGAAGAGATATGTTTCTTAGTTGATATAGATCACACCTATATTTAGGCTGTGACACCTAGGGTACATGGTTGGAGCCATTTCCCTATGAAGTTAATATTGATGAAGCATCAACAACTATCATGGCACTCCTAGTGGAGGAGATTGATACAAAAGCTAAAAGATTCAAAAATTATGATGAAGCGAAGGCAAATATTTCAATGAAACTTAAGGAAGGAACCATGGAAATTAAGAGGAAAAAGATTGTGAAAAATATGAAAAAAATGGTTGGCTTGCTAAGTGATGAGGAGCTAGAGGATGCATCTCTAGACATTTCTACTAGACAAGGTGAAGATGTATCTGAGGAACAAGATGTAGAAGTCAGTGAATCTTAAGAAGATATTACTGCTAAGGAAAAAGGAAAGAGAACAACATTAGCCAAGGTAACCAAGCCAAGTAAAGCAAAAACTAGAGTTACCCCTCCCATTGCAAATCATCCAAGGACAAGGGTATCTGTTGCCACATCACCAGTAGAGAAAACAAAAGTTTGTGTGAAGAATATTGGAGAAAGTAGTTCTGGATCGAAGACAAAATTTGCAACAAAGGCTATGCCTAGCCTACAAGTTAAGAGACCAAGAAGGAAAATGCATTTGGATCTAGAAAGTGATGAAGACAAGACAAAAAATGATGAACCCAGTAACATACCAACAACACCATTCAAGAAACCCACATATATTAATGAGGTATGTGAGAACTTGAGAAATTCTGCAGGGTTATCTGGTTTTAAGTTTATCAGGTATGAAAAATTGAAGGTAGAAGACAAGCATAAGGTTTAGGAAGCTCTTCTAGACATGATGTGTAATTTCAAATTAACTCCTATAGAGGAAATAATGTGCCGAGTGAGTTATATAATTTTCTATCTGGAAAATGGGAATTTGCACTCACAACTGAAAGACAGATAAGGGAAGGCACATTAGCTCATCATTCCTAAGCTAACCAAGAAATAGAGAGAAAAAATTGTTGAAGAGTATAAGCACAAATTTATACCTAAATAGAGAGGTTATGCTATCTTGAAGAATGATATTGAAGGGATAGTACAATAGAGTACTAGGATTTGGAAGGAAGTTTTTGGATTGATTGCTCCAAAAGAGAAGAAAACCGATGAAGGAACATCTGAGCCGAAGGATAAAGACATTGAATCCACCCCTATACCATAGAAATAAATAGTTCACATTTCTACTAAGCTTGAGAAGACTGGAACAGAAGCACAAGAACAAACAATGATAGCTAAAACTGTTGATCTGACTATTGATAGTCCAATTGATGTGACAATTGATGACTCTAGCAATCTAGATGCTGAGGGTCAGGATGATCTAAGAGACTCAACTATTGAATCACCTATTAAGGCATCTGAGGCTAAAGATGAGAAGAGTACAGAGGAAGATGAAGAGAGAACTCAAAATAAATCTGAGGATAAGGATGCTCAAGAAGAAGCAGAAAAGGAGAAAACAAATGAACAAGAGGTAATTGTACAACATTCACCTATTTTGGAGGTTGTGAAATCAGTTTTAGATAGTAGTGAGGAGATAAGAGATACTAACAATGAGCCTAAAGAGAAAGAGGTAGTGCAAGTGTTGGTTGATATACCACACTTTGCATCATCAACTCCCACTAGAACTAAGACTGGAAGCATGCCTAATCAGTAGGCAATTTTGACTGAACTGAAAGATGCAATGGTGACTACTACTGAAACTAGAAAAAGCATTGTAGAAACAAAGCCGAGCAATAGTTCACCCAAATTTAAGAAGAGGAAAGTTATGAGGAAGAAGTCTCTAATTATTGATGTCACATTAGATGAAGTTATTGTGATTCCACCATGGGATCCCAATGTTTTGTCTTATGAATAGATTGAGACTCTTCAAGAGCTACTTAAGAGGAAGAAAAGATAGGAGGAACTAAAAAGAGAGAAAAGAAAAAGCAAGTGCTACATGACATAAAAGATATAGTTATAAAGGCTTTTGACATGGAGGATGAAAACCCTCAAGACCCTAGCCCCTATTCTTGAACAGTTAGTTCATATTGTGCAAAAGCTAAATGATGAAAATATTGAAGCCAATGAAAAGTTGTTGCAATGGTCTGAGAGAAAATTTGAGAACAAAGTACTAGCAAAAATCTTAGGAGAGATTGTGGTAAACTAGGTTGAACTTTCTTCTCTAGTAGAAATTTGAGAGGCAGTTGCAACAAATGTTTATTCTTTGTATAAGAGGTTATTTGATGTTGAGTTCTTCACAAAGGATAATCAACAGGATTTAGAGAAATTGCACTTAGACTTTAGTCAAATGGAAATTCACTGAGTATGGATGCTAGCACTAGCTCCTTACATTTTAACAGGTTGACTTATGCACAAAGGAGGATAGCTGAGCTCATGGCTAAAGATGGTTGTATTAGGACCAAATTGATTACTATTAAGACAATTATGATACCTCATCTGGAGGTCATTCAGAAAGAAATTTCATTTGAAAATGAATTGGTTAAGAGAGATTCTCATCTCTCCATTGTAGAAAGTTTAGTAAGTCTAGCTGCCGAGATAGAAGTAGAAATAGAGGTTATGAAGTTTGTGAAGGATAGTTGGGACTCTGCATTTGCGTCTACCTTACAAATTCATAAACAGTTTTTGGACAAGTATAACTTGACCCCACTTGCAATCAATGACAAAAACTAGGGGGAATCTGATAGGACTGACAAGGATACAACATAAGGAGATCAGTACAGGTATCCATGTAAATAATTTTTTTAAGGCATGTATACTATGTAAAGTTTTGTATGTAGTATGATGTGCATTCCTAGGGGGAGTATAGTATGTACTTAGGAAACATTTTGGATGAAATGAATTGTAATGATAAGTGTGTTTTTGCCACTAATATCAAAGGGGGAGATTGTTAATCCCTAAGTTTTTTTGATGGTTAGTGACCCACACTTAGTCATTTACTTAGGTAGTTTTAGTTGGTTATCACTGTGGCCGAGCTAAACATTCAAGGCTGAGAAACATTGCTAAGAAATTTTTAGGTTGCCGAGTTACATCATGCCGATTTGAGTAGAATATTAAATGTCGAGTGATAGAGATTTTAAGTGCCGAGCATAACAGTTTTTTGCATACATGTCAGGATTAATTTAAACTTTGATGTAAATGATTTAGGTGGACTTGTATAATATTTGGGCCGACATTTGTACACATTTAATATTTCTCTACTGAGTTAATTTCACATTTAATTGTTTTATACTATGCATGGCATAGAGCCAATCAGAAAATCAGAATGCATTGGAGTCATAAACAATAGATCTTGATCATTGATCTAGATCTCGCTGCCAGATCCGAAAAGATATAATAAGATTGCTTCTAACCCTAGAAAAAGAGTGTAAGCAAGAGATATACAGAGAAGGGTTGTGTGTTCATGAAAGATGAACAGTAAGTCATTTTGAGAAGAATCCTAGATCAAGCAGAATGACAGAGTAGTGAAAATCAGAGTAAAGACATATCAGATTGAGAGATCACAAAAGTTATTGGAAAGAGTAGATTTGTCATCAACATCTGAGTGCATAATGAAGGATCATTACTTGGAACATTCTAACAAGTATATCAGGTGAAATTTCTTAACATAGTGGTTCTAGTAGACCGTTTCAAATCTCTTAGCAGAGTGCTTACTTTACTGTAAGTTGAAATCCTTTAACAAGGTAGATTGTAATGATCTTTAGTTCTTAACTGAATAGACCTTTAACTAGGTAGATTGTATATTGAAATCAAACTCTTGTAGCCCTAATAGGCACACTTTATTGCTGCAATAGTGAAGATTTTGTGGGTGTCATCTCCACCCCAGTTTTACCTATTTGGATTTATAGGTTACCAAAATTTTGTGTTATGAGTTATACATTTCCTGTTATTGATGCTATCTAATGTTAGGTTAAATTCCTATATGTATGAATGTGGATCAAGTTGTTTTAAGTGGTTAAGTTTTAAGCTCTGATTCACCCCCCCCTCTCAGTATCTTGCTTTCCCATTATTGTACTTCCAACATGGATTTGTAAGATCCATCCCCTTTTTTGTACATACTATAACTTTGGGATGGATCCACACTTGTAATATCATTTCCTAACATGAATAATACAATAGTTAAGGTTGTTTGCAAAGATTAAGAGGAGATGATTGAGGTTTGACAGTGTTAAAGGGTTGCATGCATGGTGCACGGTTATAACAGTAGAGGAACTAGTCATTAGAGGGGGTGATTTTGTGTTTGAATCCATTAAAGGATGATCTAATAATTGTAAATCATCAATTTAATTGATGATATGGTTAGTAGAGGTTAGACATTGGCCAAGCCCTAGATTTTAGGGGTTTTTGAGAGTAAATTAGGGCTTTTGCATATAGAGAGGTTAGAGAACCAAATTAGTTTTAGAATCCATGGTTTGGGGTCATTTGATGACTCTTTTGAAAGTCTCAAGGTTTGATGATAAGAACTAATAGTAGTTGCTTTGTAAATTGGGTCGAATTAACCCTCCTAATTCAGGGACGGTGGCAGATTTGTGCGATTTTGTCCAAAACACCTAGGGTTAGTTTTGAGGTATGTTATAAATATTGGAAAAGGGTATTCCAATACGTAATTTTTTTGTGGAGTTGTTTGGGAAAATTTTGAGGAAGGATTTAAAAATCCTCATTGTTGTACTACTAGGATAGTGCAAGAATTGATAGTTTGGTCCAAGAAGACAAAATGGTTATAAGAATGAGTCTAGGTGTTAATGATTGGATTATTTGAGTGTATTGCATTCCTTAGAGAAGTTAGGGTCACCATTTGAAGAAAATTTGAGGATTTTTGTTGTAGAAGCCTATAGGGTGAAGAGTGCATGATATGGAGTTGAAGCATGATTGAATGGTTGAGTGTGAAGAAGTGGATGAGTTCAAGATGTGGAATCTAGTGGAGGGTAAGAGAGATTGAAGTTGACCTCTGATAGGTCTATGGAGTGGGATGGGTCTAGAAGTGATCTTAAAATGAAGATTGAAGGATTTGTTGCCAAGAAACAAGAAAAGAGTTATGAAACCATGAAGAAATCTTATTCCCCACTAGCCTATGCATCAACTATGGTTTGTGGTAATCTTATGGAGCGAGGGAGCGGGGGAGCGGGGAGTGAGTGGGAGCGCCCAAATTCAACTTTGAATGTGGGCGGGAGAAATCAGGAGGAAGCAGAAGCCTCTGAGAATAGCGAGAGGGACAATGGAAAGTACACTGCTATCCCAGGATTGGATCCCGATGCAGGACAGGCGCCAGAGGACCCAGGTGGGGGCCCCAGACAGATGTCTGGGCTGGGACAACCAAGGAAATGGGCATCACTTTTTGGCATCAAACCTATAGGTAAGTCGTCTCTACCTCCGGTGAAGAACGTATCTAAAGCCTCTCAGGGCTGCTTTGCTATTGAAATCCCTGATCAGACTATCGATTTCTCCATAGCAAGGATGAAAAATTTGCTGGTAGGTAAATTTGTAGGAGTGAGACCTAACATTGAAGTGGTCAGGGCTTTTGTCTCTCG
>MU228305.1:828203-844765 GCA_018584345.1 Thuja plicata
TGAAGGGTTTGTTGATCCTAACAAGAGGAACATGGTTTGTAAACTACACAAAGCCTTGTATGGATTGAAACAAGCACCGAGAGCATGGTATGAAAGACTTCACTCTTATCTCATTAGTATTAGATTTTTTAGAACAAGTGATAACAGTAATGTGTATTTGAAAGGAGATACTATTGATAAGATTTTAATTGTTGAGATATTTGTTTGATATCATATTTGGAGGTAATGATATGCTATGCAAGTCATTTTCTGATGAAATGAGTGAAGAATTTGAAATGTCAATGTTTGAAGAGATCAAATTTTTTCTTCGTCTATAGATTCTACAATAGGCTGAAGGCATCTACGTCACACAATCAAAATACATCAAATAAGTTTTGAAGATATTCAAGATGGAGGACTCCAAACCAGTTGGAACACCTATGGCAACTGGATGCAAATTGAAAAAGGAAGACAAGAGAACCAAGGTAAATAAGACCTTATGCAAATATATGATTAGTAAACTAAAGTATGTTGTACACACTAGACCTGATATAGCATATGCAGTTGGTATAGTTGCAAGATTCTCTTCTAGCTCTAAGGAATCACACATGAGTGTTGTTAAAAGAATTTTGAGATATCTAAAGAATACTGAAGACTATGGTTTGTGGTACAATAAAGAAGGTAAATTTGAGCTACAAGTTTATACTGATGCTCATTTGGCTAGAAACATAGATGATAGAAAGAGCACTACATGAGGAGCATTCTTTATGGGTGACAAACTTGTCACATGGATAAGTAAAAAGAAAGGATGCATATCTCAATCAACTATAGAAGAAGAATATGTAGCTATTGCTGAAAATTGCTCTAACATTGTATGGATCAAGCAATTATTGAAATGTATGAATGAGGAAATTATTGACCCAGTAATTATCTATTGTGATAATACAAGTTCTATAAACATTTCAAACAACACTGTGATGCATGCTAGACAAAGGACATATCTATTAAGTATCATTACTTGAGGGAACAAGTACAAGAGAAACATGTAATACTAGAATATGTACAATCCAAAGAACAACTAGAAGACATATTCACAAAACCATTTCCAAAAGATACATTTGAATACCTGAGGAATAGACTAGGGGTTTGTCCCTTGTCTATTGGTCACTAAGATGACTAGGAGGTTGCATCAACCTACACATTATCAGAAGATTAACCATGTTTATGCAAGCTGAGATATGGATTGCAATGACATATCAGTACACTGAAGGTACTTATCTAAACCCACACCAAAGATATTGTTGGATACTACAGAGCTATATATATTTTTGGCATTGTTGTCAAAGGGAGAGAAAGATTCAATGAGATATCCATCAGGGAGAAAAGATTCTACAACACAAAGGGAGAGAATATCTGAAAGTTACTATCAATGAAATAACAATCCATCCAAGGTAGAGAATTGGAGAGAGTTAACAATGTGTATCTATCCAAAAAATGGAGAAGAGATTCTACATGGAATGGAGAGACATAATCAGAAGACAAAACTGCTACAACTATCCATTAAAGGGAATGAAGAAAGGGAGAGCACACACTAGAATCAAATCTATAGGGAGAGTTGTATGGTAAAAAAAAATTGTGATCAAATATATTAAATGTGAGCTAGAAGAGATTACCAAGATTCAGATATTTGAATTCGTTATAGAACAATAAGTTTGGTATGTTAAGACATGCTTTATACTGGATGTTTCATATTGTGTTTCCATCAATGCCAAAGGGAGAGATTGATGAACTATAACTGATTGAATGTTTGAAGATAATAAGTTGATGATCACCAAACTACAAAAGTGAATGCAATACATTAAATCAGTTAATGTAATGTATTTTCATTAATGTCAACTTGATATGGTTTGATTTTTCATACACATATTATCATAACCTTTAATATCTGAAGAGAAAAAGTTTATGTGGTCGGTAAAACATAAAAAGTATGTATACACCAAGTGACAGTGAACACCAAGTAGTTCACAGTGTATACCAAGCACAATACTAACTAAGAAAGTGTTATCGAGAATAAAAAGAGTTAATGACCGAGCATAACTAGAGTTAATGACCAAGCATAACTAAAGTTGATGACCAAGCATAACTGGAGTTAAAAAAAAATGACAAGATTGCTTAGCTAGTAGAGCTACAATTTAGAGATTGGCTAAGTGATTATTTTATTATCAATGATTAGTTAAGATAAAGAAAGGAAGGAGATTAAAATCATGTTTTATTCACAGTTATCAAGTAGAGATTTACGGAATAAAACTAAAGGACAGCTTTATGGGATAAAGAAAAGCATGGTGATTTTTACAGATCAAGGAGAGATCTATGAGTAAAACAAGGAGATTGAGCGGATAACCATGTCTATATAAAGAGAAAAGAAATTCATTATCAAGGAGAGGAATAATGAGTATATTTTGTGTGAATATAGAACTCTTCATACAGATCTGATCACACAGGTTAAAGAACAAAGCTAAGGAATTCTGCAGACACCAAGAAATAGAGGATAAAGCATTCACAAAGCATAATAAAGAAAGAAAGAAAAGGAACTAAAGTATATATTGATCAGAGAGGTATTATTGAACTAACAATAGATCTGAATATTTGCAAATCAAAGTTGTATTTTGAACATATCATTTATTGTATCAGTTTAACCATTGATTCATAAAATCTCTTAACCAAGTGGGATTTAACAGCTCTTATTGTATTGAGATGCTAAAGAGTATCAAAAGGTTTTTGGTTGACAACATAGTGAGTGCTAGGTCAAAAGACAAATTGTTAGTTATAAATCCTATAACAAGGTTGCACTTAACAGTGTGTATTGTAACCTTTAACAAGGTTGGCTCTTCTCCAAGCTCACTTCAGAAGAGTGAAAATATTTTGGGTTATTGGTCCCAGGTGGTTTTTCCCATATTGGGTTTCCATGTTAAAATCTATGTGCCAAATGTGTATATGTTTCGTTGCATTGATATTTTGTTTTACACATTGTTGAAACTAGATTGGTGGGTTAAAACTAAGTTTATTTGCTGCTACTCGGTAAAATCTAGAATAGATAAACAATATATCTTAGCGAGGAGTTTATATTTGTTAAGATTATTTATGGCATACATCTTGATGAAATTGGGACTGTAAGATAACTGAACGCATTATATTTGAGAAATAAGTTTTAGGTTGGATCTTTTGGAATAAATAAGAATGCCACTCATTCACCCCCCCTCTGAGTTATTCTAACATTATTTAGTTTGTATTATTAACCCATATAATAGTCCACCAAGCCAAGTGCATTGGTTGAGACACGGTCTTGTTGTGCAACCATCCAGATTCATTATGAATTGTTCATGTTCTGTATTTGATTGATTAATTGTAAATGTTCATTACAGTTGAATATTTGAGTTGCAATCATTTGCTTTCAAGTTTTAAAACTTTGGTCCAATGGTTATATTTTCTACCATTATTTTTTCTTTGTAATGATCATAATCTTTCTACAATATGATTGTGTGCATAAGAATATTTAAAGGTTTTTTTCAAGTTTGGTAATCTATCTTATGATTGGCTAATTTATTAAGTTAATTTTTGTGTTTGTAGTTATGGCGCACAATTTGCAATTTAGGAATTACAATGGTTTATGTACCCAAAAAAGCTATGTTTTGCTTGGATACAAGTGAAGCTTGTTTTAGTTCTACAACTCTCCCATTTATTTTTCAAAAGTTATAATGCTTAATATGGTAGAAGTTTCCAGTATTCATGTGTTATGGCATTTAATGAAAATGTAAGTATCATAAGAACAATTTTTACAATTTTGTTTCTCTGATATAAACAGTTCATTTTATTTGAATTATTGCTTATGATAGTGTGTATTTTCTAAACATGTCCTTTGCATGCAGATAGACATTGATATCATGACTGATATAATAATCTCTTGTGTCCCTATGGATGATAGGTAGGCTTCTTTTCCAATAGTAATATGTCATCCATTGGTTACATTTTTAGAGTTGATGACCATCACTTAATATGTTTCTGGAGAATGAACTACATTGATATGGAATATTTTAATTGACTAGTGTATTTAATATAAATAGAGGTGTTCTTTATTTTTTGTCTAAACTATTTTTGAGATAGAATAATATAAACACCAAAAGGTAAAGAGTGGTAGAAAGGATAACTTTGTTATCAGTTTTGACAACAAATCTTGGAATACCAACAGTCATAACTCATTGTACACGGTTTGTGGAGGAAGTTGAACAATCAACCATTTTTAGAATATTAATTATCATTGTTTAAGCATGGTTTTAGAGAAGGGAGTCTTAGGTGGCTGGGAGAGAATGTTTTGTGGTGGAAGGAATGCATTGTAATGAAGTTTGATTCAATAAACATTAATTCTCTACAAAACTACCAAGTTTCTTTTGTGAGGATATAGTCCTTTTTTTTTGTATTGATAAACTTCTTGTTTGAATACAAAGTAGATTGGAAATGGTTGAAATAGATATGGTTTGAGTCCTTTATCATTTCCATGCATTATTGAATTGTTTTGTTGAAGTTTTTAAGAAAGGAAAGCAATCAGATTATTGACTATTCCTGTCATTGATTTAGTGTTATCAACAATTTAGTTAGAAATTTTTGTGAAGTTCTAGGCTCTCCCACTTACTGTGGTGAATGTGTCTTACTGTAAGTAACTATTTTATTCATAGTTTGATGACTTATTTCTTTCTTTTCTTGAAAGAAATTTCTCCAATATTCAGTCAGAGTTCACTCTAGGACCCATCCCACTCCATAGACCTATCAGAGGTCAGCTTCAAACAATTTATACTCCACTATAATCCACATCTTGGATCTCCATTCACCTCTTCAAACCCAATCTAGTCTCTCATGCTCCATGCCCATAACATTCACTCTTCATCTACCACACTTGTTCAACCACAACCATAAACTATACTTCCCATGGTGACCCTAACTCCTCTAAGGATCCCAAAATCCTCCAATCATCCACTCATTAACATCTCAACTCATTCTTGTATATATTCCATCTTCTTGGACCAAGCTGTCCATTCTTACAATGTCCTACTAGTACAACATCGATGGTTATTAATTCTTTTCTCAAATATTTTTCAAACAAATCTTCAAACACATTACATATTCTAATACCCTTTTTTGAGTTTCATATCATACCTCAAGATCAACCCTAGGTGGTTTGGACCAATCCTCTCAAAACTACCAATGTCATAGAACTTGGAGGGATAATTCAACTACTTTTCCAAAGAAATTACTAATGTCTCTTCACCCTGAACCTTGATACTTTTAGTAGAGTCCACAAATGATCCCAAACTAAGGATTCCATAACCAATTTGGTTGTTAGACCTTTCTAGATACAAAATCCCTAATTTTCTCCTCAAAACCCCTAAATTCTAGGGCCTAGTCAATGTATGACCTCCAATCACCATACCATCAAATAAATGGACGATTCACCATTCTTATATTATTATTTAATGGATTCCAACACAAAAAGACCCCCTCCAGTGGCTAGAACTCCTACTACAATAACCATGCACCATGCATGCGACCCTTCAATACTGTCAAACTCACTCTCCAACCTTCTTCATTTGCAAAATCCTTCTTGTTTCTGTATTATTCATGTTAGGAAAATATATTACAAGTGTGGATCCATCCCCAAGTTACTGATGAAATGTAACTGATTGAATGTTTGAAGATTTTAAGTTGATCACCAAAATGCAGAAGGGTAATGCAAGACATTAAATTAGTTAATGGATTGTATTGTCATTGATGTCAACTTGATATAATCTAATTAGTTATAATCAAAGTGTCAAAGACTTCAGAGAATTAGAGAGATAAAGATTATGCTTTCTGTAATGCATAAAAGACAAGTATTCACAAGTGACTAAAAACACCGACGATCAGTGGAACCTGACATATAGAGATCATCAAGTCAAGTCACAATGATGCCTGAGCAAGAACACCGATGAGCATTACTGACGAGCAGAATCACAAGCAAACCCAGTGGCCAGAAACATAGTGTAAACTGACAGAGAAGCTCGAGGGAACTGGAGTGTTGACCGATGCTATCAAAGAGTTAAACTGAAATTAAATGAAGTTTAGAAATGACAAAATATCTAGCTGGAAAAGCTAAATATAGAGTAAAATGGTAGTTATCATTGTTTTCAATGACAAGATAAGCTAGAGATAAGTAATGGATTTAAAGTTTTTTTGTCTAGTTCGCAAGAAGATCTCAGCGAGATAAAACATGAGTTTTTGCTTTAAATCTGATTGGTGAGAATTGTGGATCATGCCAAGATCAAGAAGATCAAGAACCTAACAATGGTGATATCATGTCTATAAAGAGAAAACTCAATTCATTATGAATTGGTGTCGGGAGAAAATAAAATGAGGATGCTAAAGAGAAACTTCATATAGTGTTGATCAACAAGTTGAGAAAGAGCTAAAGTTTTATGCAGACATTGAGCAACAGGGAACAAAATCATTGAGTAGAATCAAAGTGGAGAAAAGGTATAAACAGAGTTATATTGATCAGAATAGTTTTGTGAGATTACAATAGATCAAAAAATCTACAAGTATAAGTTGTATATGTGAACAGATCATACTATTTCAGTTTAACCATTGATTCAAAAAGTCTCTTAACCAAGCAGGATTTAAAGATCCTTTCTATATTGAGATACATCCAATGGAGTATCAAAAATTTTGATCATGAAGATAGAATGAGATGTCAAATACCTATTGATAGGCCAAGTGAGTGTTTGATCAAGGATGGTAGCATAGAGATGTCTGATATCAAGTGACCGACTAAAATTTTAAATCCTCTAACAAGGTCACACCTAATAGTGTGTTTGTAACCTTTAACAGGGTTGGCTCTTCACCGAGCTCACTTCAAAAGAGTGAAAATTTTGGGTTACCGGTCCCAAGAGGTTTTTCCCTTAATAGGGTTTCCATGTTAAAAATCCATGTGTCAATGTGTTTATGAGTCATTACTTTAGTTTTTTGTATTACACTTAACTTAATTGGATTGATCGGTATACTCTAGATAATTTACTATCTTTCGGTAAATTAACAAACTTCTATTTAGTAAATCTATAGTAGAAGGTTTTACAAAGCATTCTGAGTAGTAGTAAATTGATATAAGTATTTGGAGGCATTCATGTTATAGGACTGAAGATAAATAGAGATATAATATTGTGGTACTAAGTTTTAAGGGTTGATTACTGGAATATTTTTGAGGCCACTGATTCACCCCCCCTCTCTCATTTATTACTAACAATTGGTATCAGATCTTGTTTGATTAGAAAGGGAGTTTAATAGATCAAGAAAAAGATCACAAGATGACCAGACAAGATGTGCCCAAGTTGAACAAAGACAAATTTGCATCATGGAAAATCAAAAATGACTCCACCTATTAGGTATTGGAAATGATATTGTTCAATACTTAGATATTGAATATGTGTTGCCTAGAAGACCTCACACTCTTGAACAATTAAGAGTCAAGCATGGGCATAACTACATGATGATAGAACTTGCATCATCACTCTCCAATGGTAAGTTTGAAGATGTCAAAACCCGCACCTCTGCAAAGCAATTGTGGGATAAGTTGAAGCTTGTATGTGGAGGAGATGCCAATGTACTCAGAGCAAAGGCAGAAAGCCTAAGAGGGAGGTTTGATGACCTAAGGATGAAAGAAGGAGAAAACATTACTCAGTATAGCTGTAGAATAAAAGAAGTAGTAAATGTTATCTGATGAGTTGGATGTGTACTTGAAGAGGAGACAATGGTAAGAAAAATCTTATGAACCTTATTTCCTATTTATGCAATTAGAGTTTTTTCTATTCAAGAAATGAGAGCAGTTGTAAACAATACAGTTACTCTAGACAGTCTGATTGGTAGAATAATTTCATTTAAGATGAATAAATTTGACAATAATATCTTACCATCCATAGAATGTGCATTCAAATCTTCTCTAAAGATAAGTAACTCAAGTCATAGACATGCTATTAGAAATGATAGTGATAGTGACAATGAGGATCAATGACTTGATGAAATTTAAGCACTAATGGAAAGAAGATTGCAGAGAGGCAAAGACATATACAGAGGTAAATTACCACTTGTATGTTTCAATTGTAAAGAGGTTGGACACTTTGCTGCAAGATGTCCAAACCAAAGAAAAGATGACAGAGGTAATGACAGATCATTTGAGAAGAATTTTGAAAAAGGTGAAAATAGAGATTACCAAAGCAACCGACAATCTGAAAAGATAGATACTAGAATACAAGGACAAAGGGAAGAAATCTTGTTACCTAGTTGAGAATAGAGCTGATGACACCGACACTGAATCAAAAGAAGACATAGAGATAATATTTATAGCCATGAAGGATGATTAGATGAAGATGAAAAAAGGTATGTAGAAACTGCACTCATATCTAAAGGTTGTAAAAATGATGTCTGGATCATAGATAGTGGTTGCACTCACCATATGACCGGTGATAAAAAAAAATTTGAGACTTTTGAATACTATAATGGCGGTTCTGAAGAATGGGAAATGATACACCTTGTCCAGTTGAAGGTAAAGGAACGATAATGTTGAATAACCTGATTAAATGTGAAAATGCTTACTGGGTTAAAGGACTGAATTACAATTTGTTAAGTGTTTCTCACTTGAATAATTCAGGTCACAAAGTAGCATTTGAAAATAACAAGGAAAAGATCTTTAATGAATCAGGAATATTGATTGGTACTAGTGAGCAGACAAAAGGTAACCTTTTCTATCTTGATGACACTAACACCACTTGTTTGATGGCTAGAAATGAAGACATATGGTTGTGGCACAAAATATTGTGTCATGTGAACTTTGACAACATGATAAAGATAAGAAACAAAATTAATGTCAGAGGCTTACCGACAATGACTAAGCCTGAGCATATCATGTGCAAGAATTGTCAAAAAGGTAAGATGACAAAGTCTAGTTTCAAGAGAAAAACCCATACAACTACTGCATTTCTAGAATTAGTTCATACAAATCTAATCAAATTGATGAGGACAAAAAGCTACTATGGAGATAGGTATTTCATTCTCTTTGTTGATGATTTATCTAGAATGATGACATTCATGTATTTAAAAGATAAATTAGAAGCATTTAAGATGTTTAAATGGTAGAAAGAAATGGTAGGAAAAAAAAATGAAAATAAATTGAAATGATTAAGGTCAGATAGAGGAGGGGAATTTACTTTAGAATAATTTACTGACTATTGCAATGAGTATGGAATTAAAAGATAGGTTTCTGCACCAAGAAAACCATAGCAAAATGGAATTGCTGAGAGGAGAAACAAATCAATTATTGACTGTGCAAGAACATTGATGGTTGAGAAAAGCATCACTCAAACATTTTGGAGGGAAGATGTCACAACTGCTTTCTACACACTAAACATAGTACAATTGAAGAAGGACACAACGAGGATACCCTATGAGCTTTGGTATGGTTATACACCCAATGTAAGTTACTTCAGAATCTTTGATAGACAATGTTATATATTGAAGGATGATAGAAATGGAAAACTTGACTGCAAAAGTGAATAAGGTATCTTCCTAGGGTATTCAACCAAAAGAAAGGCTTATAAATGTCTTAAAAAGTCATCTAACAAAATCATTGAAACTGAAAATGTGAAAATAGATGAATTTGCAGAAAAAAATGATAAGGAAATCAAAAAGGAACTAGAGGACTACAATAGGTTTGTTTATACAGAACCTGTCACTCTACCCAAGCAACATTGTTTTTCTCCTGAGCATCAAAACATTATACCTAAGAATTAGGCTACAATTACTGATGATCAGGATAATACTCAAGATGATGTTCCAGACAATGGAGATGAAAATGAAGGTGAAGAAGATAATCAGAATGATGAACATAGAGCTGAACCAAAACTTGCCAAGTATGTCAGAAGACATCATCCACATAATCAAATCATAGGAGACAAGAAGGCTGGAACAAGATCAAGAAGTAAGTCACTTAACACAAGATGTTTAATTTGTGATTTTGAGCCTAAATCTATTTACAATGCACTTGAGAATGAAGAATGGGTTAGTGCTATGAATGAGGAGATAGAATAGATTGAGAAGAATAATACATGGACACTAGTACATAGACCAGATTAGTATGCAAGTGATATGCACAAGAAGAAGGTATTGATTATGGAGAAAACTTTGCACCTGTTGCTAGAATAGAAGGAGTGAGAATCCTACTTGTTTATGCTACATTTAAGGGATTCAAGGTATACCAAATGGATGTCAAATCTGTATTCCTAAATAGAATTCTTGAAGAAGAGGTATACATTGAACAACTATAAGGGTTTGTTGATCCAAATAAGAGAGACATGGTATGTAGACTACACAAAGCCTTGTATGGATTGAAACAAGCACCAAGAGCCTGGTATGAAAGACTTCACTCACATCTCATTAGCACAAAATTTGTTAGAACAAGTGAAAATACTAATCTATACTTAAAGGAAGATACCGATGGTAATATTCTGATTGCCAAAATTTTTGTTGATGATATCATTTTTGGGGTATAAGTCTGAAAATATGCAAGTATAAGTTGTATGTGTGAACAGATCATACTAGTTTAGTTTAACCATTGAGTCAGAAAGTCTCTTAACTGAGTGGGATTTAAAGATCCTTTCTATATTGAGATACATCCAATGGAGTATCCAAAATTTTGATCATGAAGATAGCATGAGATTCTAGATACCTATTGACAGGCCAAGGGAGTGTTTGATCAAGGATGGTAGCATAGAGATGCCCGATATCAAGTGACAGACTAAAATTTTAAATCCTCTAACAAGGTCACACCTAACAATGTGTTTGTAACCTTTAACAGGGTTGGCTCTTCATCGAGATCACTTCAAAAGAGTGAAAATTTTGGGTTACTGGTCCCAGGTGGTTTTTCCCTTAACAGGGTTTCCACGTTAAAAATCCATGTGTCAATGTGTTTATGAGTCATTACTTTAGTGTTTTTCATTACACTTAATTGGATTGATCGATATACTTTAGATAATTTACTATCTTTCAATAAATTAACAGAGTGCTATTCGGTAAATCTAGAGTAGAAGGTTTTACAAAGCATTCTAAGCAGTAGTAAATTGATATAAGTATTTGGAGGCATTCATCTTATAGGACTAAAGATAAATAGAGGTATAATATTGTGGTACTACATTTTAAGGGTTGATTATTGGAATATTTTTGAGGCCACCGATTCACCCCCCCCCCCCTCTCAGTTATTACTAATAGTTACAGTATGTACAAAAAGGGGATGGATCTTACAAATCTGTGGTGAAAGAAAAAACCAAACTATGAACTTCTATAGGATAGTCAATATAAAATTGCAAAACAAAGTTTCAAGGTGTTTGAAATTGCTCTAAAATGTTATAAAAATCATTATGCAACCATTCCCAAGCTTGAGGATTGATATCACATCACAAAAGTCTTCAAATTTGCAAGAAATCAATCTTCCATTGCCTCAAAATAGTACAGTCTGTACATTGAGATATCTGAAACTTCACCTCCTCTAACCTCTCTTGCTCTCTTTCCTTCTAAGGCTTACATACAAATTAATAACTTCTATAACTGATCCTAAATGATTGGGATTCCTGAACATGCAAGATAGTCTATTTTTAGACTTTTCCCTCTATGAGGAATCTAACATTTACATTGCAAGTCTTTAAACACTCAAACTTGTCTTATTGACTCCCTATGAATTGGGACTTTGAAATTTGTCCATGAAGGACCTTGACATAACATTAAATTAACTAAAACTAACTTAAGAATTAACCTTTAGCCTTCTATACCTACTATGCCATCTTAGGAAATCAACTCCTATTACATCATTTCATACCTTTATACATTAGGCTTGTTACATTGCATTATATCAATTACATCAAAGACATAAAATTGGCTTCAAGCCATATTACATTCAAATATTTATCCTGTAGATCATTCATTCTTCATGAGCCAACTAAGTGACTCCTTTTCATGTCTTTCTTAGGGTGCCCTACACCATACTCCCAAGGATCAAAACAATCCAAGTCTCTTGGATTTGGAGTTTCTTTCTTTTCCTCCAGTCTCTATCCTCTGCTTGTTAAGGACTTGCAACATGAATATATCCTTTGTTCATTGGCTTCATATACCTGCAATGAAACATCATGTGCTCATTCCAAGCACTAAATCTATCATCTTTCATATCTATGTTCACATAGATGCCTGCAACTTCAATATTCACATGATCAACAATATAAGATCCCTGTAATCTTGTCATAAAGGTGTTAGCAATACATTTTATCAAATCTGTCTCCTTTACCAAAACATATGTTTGGTATTCCACTCCTCTCTCCATTGGTTTCAACACTTCCTCTTTCTTCTCACACACTCCTTGTGAGATCTCTGTACTTGTAGACACTGCAGTCCCTAAGGTCTCTTTCCGTCCAACTGCTCCTTCATCTTCATGCCCCTTTCTTAGGCATTCTTCCACTACACCACCCTTCCTTTTCCATTCTTCAACTATGACATCCAATTCTTCCCATAGATTTGTCTCCTCTTCAAGGCTTGGAACACTTGTTTCTTTGCAACTCTCAGCAACTTGTACACTCTCCTTATCAGTAACTCCTTGAACTCTCTTAGTGAGTTCTCTTTGGAGTAGAATCCTCTTTGCTATAAGCCTTTTGACAGGCCACACAACTCTCTTCTCTTTGGATATAATATATAACTCTTTACCTTGTGTCATGTCCCTCCTTTAGCCCGTTGATCATGACAATAAAAGATAAGTAAATAAATAAGATAAAATAGTTATAATAATATTTTAATGAATATATAAACAGATTCGATATATATTATTATTGAATATTATATATTTTATTATTATTGAATATGTATATAATTTTAAATTATGATTATAATGAAGGATATATTATTAATAATATTGTACATAATATTATTAATAAATGAAAAGTAATAGTAATATTAGAAATAGACAAATAAATAAATAATATGATATGATATTATAATAATTAACAATATGTAATATAATAATATATTATTAATGGGCTATGAAATATATTATTAATAAAGATAAAATTTTAGTAGAATAATATATCATTTAATAATATAATCTACTATTAAGATAATAACAATTAATCTTATATAAGAATTATAATATATTATAAATGAATTATATAATAATAATTTATTAATATAATAAACAATCTATGATAATAATATATTATTAGCAATATATAAAAATGTATTAAGATATCATTTATTACTGATTAACAATAGACATAATATAAATTAATTAATGTAATATATTAAATATAAAATATAATTCCAAATATAAACCAAGTCACAAAATGAGAAGTCATGACCTTTACCATATACGAGTATATAGAGGAGGAATGAAAAGAAGAAACAAGGGAGGAGAAAATCAAGTAGCAAATGTAGGAGAGTATTAAAATAAAAAGAAACATTTGATAAGCCAAAGAAAAGACATCATGGGTGAAAAGAAGGTAAGTATATCTTTGTTTAAGTTAATTCATTAATAAGACTTGCATGAGTTATATATTAATAATAATATGAAATAAATTTGGGAATAATAGGTTATGAAATCATGTATATGAAATAATAGATTATGAAGTAAACTTGTATTATTAAATTTGAAATAACTCAAATATATTGATAAATAATTAATAAATATATACTTAGTCTATTTCTTGTTCACTCACTAATTACAATTAAGAGTGTGTGTAGGAAGAGGTGGGTAAATTGGTCACATGATGGATGATCCCAAGATAGGCAGAGTCTT
Organism: Thuja plicata; assembly: GCA_018584345.1. Lineage (NCBI taxonomy): Eukaryota > Viridiplantae > Streptophyta > Pinopsida > Cupressales > Cupressaceae > Thuja > Thuja plicata. Next base: position 842,086 of record MU228305.1, read on the forward strand.
GAGGGAATCCACTTGTAGACTGTGCAAGCATCCTAGTACTATAAATCTACCAGCTTTCTTAAGTTTAGTGATTAGGAGTGAAGTAAGGAACCATGGCTTAAGTATGTATTAGGAATCCATGATTGTTCTTAATATAATTTGATTTAAATACTTAATATAGAATATTTATTATTGGGAATCAACATTATCCTAGTGGCGAACATTATAAGTTATCATTCCCAAATGCAATCCAAACCCTAATTGGGAATTTTAGGAAAAAATAAGTAACGTCCTTGTTGGGGACATTACACCTTGTGGGTCTTCTTTTCCATTTTCATGCATATAACCTTTCATGTTAGACACACTTTTATGCGCTAATGCAAACAACCTGTAAGAAGGATCTAGTCTTCTTAATCCAATCTTATGAACAATACCTTGTATAGGCATTGTCAACGTTTTTCCTTTCCATTGTTATTTAAACTTGTGTATGGCGGATGGGTTTTTCCCTATCAACTATTATGCAAACAACAATGCATGCAAGATGTAGTTATTTCAATCCAATTATATGCAAACAACTATGTTTTTTGTTTGTAGGTGTGGTGGTTATTTCTTTTCATTGTTGTTGGGAAAACAACCATGAGACATAATTTTTAATTATTCTTTCACATGAAAGACCTATCGGCGTACCCCTTACACCTTATTTCGGTGCAAGTGGTAGTGATATGTGCATTGGCTATTGCATTTGGTTATGGACTCATTTCCTTTATGTATGTATGGAGCATACTTTAATGGATTATTGTATACCTTGGCATATGGATCATACTTTCTTTTATAGCTAAGTCTATATTTATTGATTATAGATGAGAGTAAATTATATGTGGTTCTATGAACTTGATTCTTATGATTATAAGATCATATTGGTTACTCTTATGCTTATGAGGATTCATGATATAAGATTTATTTGGTTATTCTTATTCATTAGACAATCAACCTATTATAATATATTAATAGATGATTAATATATATTATTTTTTATTTAAAAATGAATATGTCGTCAATTTGTTGACTCCCATAACTGTTTACTGTGATGCCAATGCTATAGTCTTAACATATTCAATAGTCGATGCTTTGACCAAAAAGATGGCTTAGTTCAACCAAAAAGACTTTTTCCTTTGACGCCAATGCTATAGTGTCGACGTACTCAACAGTCGACAGTTTGACCAACTATGATTGAAAATGATGAAAGATACATCACCAACTACTCGACTATTTTGACCACCATTGGTCCAATGTTCAAAAAAAACATATTTTGTCGAATAATCGATGAAGAAATTTTGACAACAATAGTGGTCGTTGGGTCGACCGATGTGCATCAAAAAATTGACTAAGTCGCGTCAAAAATTAGGCAAAAACTTACTAGTGCTCTTGAGAATGACTATGGTGTAATTCCCTTGATTTAGAATAATGATATTCTCTAGTTCCCACACTTCTAACCCAAGAAAGTAATGTAAAAGCTGTAAATCCTTCATGTCAAATTCTGATGCAAGATATTTCTTACATTTTGTAATTAGTAAATCATCAAAATAAAGTACATGAATTACTATTTCACCATTGATTACCTTGTATTATAAGTTTGGATTTGCATCATCATCCTTGTACTAGACTCAGGGAGCCTACTTAAGCCTATACAATGCCTTCTTTAATTTGCATGCATGTTAATTGTTGTTATGTATAGAAAACCCTTCATGTTTTTCTATGTATAGTCCTTTTATTATCTCATTAAGGAAGGAAATATTTACATCCATCTGATGTATCTTCCATCCTTTAAAAGCAACAATAGAAATAATGGTCTTGACAAAGGTGTATCTTGCAGTTGGGGTAAATTTTTCCTCATAGTCAATACATTCCTTTTGAGAGAATACTCTGGCTACAAATTGAGCCTTATATTTCTCAATGCTTCCATCTACAGCATGCTTGATTTTGAAGATCCATTTAGAAGATACTAAAAACTTGTCTTTAGGTTTGGGCACAATATCCCATCATTATTCATAATGGACTGATACTCTTCTAACATCACATCTTTCCAAGCTTAACTTTTGGTGGCTTCTTCCACACTGAAAGGTTCTGATTCAATGATCTCACTCATTCAGACAGCATAATTAGAGTATTTGTCTAGTTTCTTCCTTTCACTGATGATTCCTTCAGTTGTGACATATCCTTTTGCCTCTTGAATCACCTTCCTTTCCAAAGGCAATCTCTTCTATTTATATAAGGGCTTTAGGTTCATCCATAGATTTAATTTTGGCATTCATCTTCAAGAGTCTCCCTCTGAATCTTAGGAATATGAACCTCTTCTATTTTTGAGGTGGTTCAGGATTCTCTGACTCATGAATACCATTTAAACTTCTAAAGAAACATCTTTTTTTAATTCACTCTGACTAGGTATAAACAATTTTTGGATACTTTTAATTTTTGTACTCCTTAATCTCAACATTTACACATTTATTATAAGAATATCTCCCTTATGTTAGTACTAAGAAATTTCTCTTCCTAGATATATTTTTCTAGAGTTTTAAATTCCTTAAACCTTATATGGAATTATTCTGACCAAAAGAAATATCTAAGACTTCTTAGAAAAATTATTTACAAAAGCTAACATACAGATCCTCTACTTGACAATATATATATATATATAAATATA
>MU228305.1:846313-860735 GCA_018584345.1 Thuja plicata
TACGTGTCTCACAAAGAGTGATGTCCCTCCGTGAAACATTCTTATTATCAAAGTTTACCAACTTAGCAAATTTCATTATTGACATGCTATTGTTTATCAAAGTCCATCCTCATTATCATTTTGTTAACATCGATCTTCATATTAACATTGAACATTATAATAGTTGATGCATATTGGTCTTAATTCTATTTGTTGTCCAAACATATTGTTAACATAATCATTTTTAATATTGATAATATCGATATATGTTGACATTATCCTTATTAACAATGATACTATCGACAGATCTAGACAATATCCTTATTAAAAATGATAATTTTGTTACATTGATAAGAATGTTAAGTCGATATAAGTTTTTTTGATGATCATATAAATATCTTTATCATTATTGATAATGATAATCACAGTGATATCATTATCAATAATCATTAATCAATTTTATAATTCAGATTCATAGTTGATACCATAATACACATCAAGTAATATCTTGATTTGGTTGATACCATTATCGAATTTTGTTAATCAAAACAACAATGTTAAGTTGTTATTGTTATCAACTTTATTAACAATCAAATTTGATAACAATATCAACTATAACATTGATATTACTTTTACTCGTATTAGTTATCAATTATAACTATCATGGTTATCAAATAATAAAAATTATAGAATTAATCTTAATGAATTATACATTTGATAAGATCATCAAATGTATAATGATAATTATATAGCATATAATTATAATTTTATCTAAAGAAGGAGATATCAAATGCTTAAGGTTAGAATAATCTGACTGAAGCTACAAACATTAATAGTTATGAAGAGTGAAGACATTGTATTAAGGTACCTTGAGGCCTTGTTTAAATATGATATGTTATGATGAGTTTTTAGATGCCTTAATCCTATAAAATTAAGGACCTTGAAAGGTGTTTGTGTCAATGAGTACCCTAAGAGTAGTGTTGTTCTAGGATTCTGTACATCATCTCTTAGGCCAAATGACTAAGAGTGGCAAGAGGAAGAGATTTCTGTGTTGAGGCAAGAGTATTCTGTACCTAGGATGGGGTAGAGAATGGACCAAGATTCTCATGAGGAATATATTTGTGTGTTGAGGAAAGAGAATGAGTGAACCCTTAGAAAGTTATTATGTTATAATGATTGGTGATAGGAAGAGTGGAAGATTCATTGTGGATTAGTCCTAATAGGAGGGACATGTGAAGCTTTATAAATGCATAAGTTGTGTAGAAGGTGAATATGAGTCCAATGAGAAGTGTTAAACATGGAAGATCTTTGCCTGATAAATTTTGATCTCAGATACATCATAGGCTTAGCTAATACCCCTAGAAAACTTCATAGGGTAAATAATAGAAATAGGGAAACAAATAAATTTAATTATGTTTAAAATGTAGATAAGATGAAGCTAAGTGATATATCACTAATAAAATAATCATCCTATCTTCACCATCTCACCTGCCAACATTAGAATTAGGCCAACCAATCGAAGCTCACCCCTAGAGAATATTCAAGAATGAGATATACACGATTCTATAAAAAAAGAAAAGAAAAGTAAACTCTTTGTTAAATAGTGTATGAATTGGAAGGCTTTGTTAAGCAAAAATTTGCATCTATTAAAAAATGTAATTGAAAACAAAGCTTTTTTGTCATCCACAAATGAGGCATTGTTGTTTATTGTGGCATTTTTTTAAACCCTTGTTGGTACTCACATTTCAGAGAGTACCTCTTAATTTCTGTAAGTGTGTGGGTTTTCGTTGGACGGGTTTGTAGTGCTTTGAGAGGGTTTTCATGTTGTATAACTATTTCAGATAAGGAAAAGGACTCGAGGTAAGAAAATTTTGAATTCAAGGAATGTATTGGCATAGTTATACCAGGCAATACAAAATTATCATTGATCGCCTTGTTGATTGAAAGTTTATTGTGAAAAAAGGCCAAAGAATGTTTATCCCACATTCATAGTGCAGCGGTTATACTTTGTATTTTTATACCCACGTATAAGTATGTTAGATTTCCGAAGGGGCATGTGGTTTTGGTCTAGCGGGTTTGAATGGTTGGTGGTTAGTGGTGGACAACTGGCAGTTAGGAGGATAATTTTGGTGAATCCGCAGTCAGGCAAAAAATGATGAGGTGTTAACACATGGTGGTCAAGACAAATCAAAAAATAATCAAAGTAAGAAGAAACAAGGCAAGTGGTCGGCCCCCATGTGATCATGGAATCTGAATCATGAGAAAGAAGAATACTTTATGTGATCATGCAAAGATGACATGTGGACAGAGCATGTTAGGCATACAAATGAAATCTTGATAAATTTGACAAATAGAGGAGTTCCACTTGGAAGGCTTAATAAAGCATAAAGTGACACATGGTAAAATTGCTATAAAGGGTTAGTCTGCGGTGACTCAAGGTTAAACCATGGTTAAAGGATAGTCAATCAACCACAGTGACAGACCACTTTTCAGTGTTGTAAGGATAAATAAATGTAAGTGCCAACCGTATATTGAGATGGTTGAATAGGTGGAATATTTGACTTGTCAAAATGTGTCATATGGAAGGAATCGTAGTGGCTAGTCAATGAGTGTTGACTATAATCGCTTTTTATTTTTGCCTTTTTTCCTCTGAGATTGATCAGTTATATTTACAGAGTAGGTTACCAGAAATGGACTTAACCATAGATCGCCATAAATGGATAAGTATTTCTAGGAAATCTTGTTAGAAGGAATAATGTGACTGTTATCCAAATTTTCATAACTATTCAAAATTGGACAGGTGGGGTTAAATGAGGCTCTCACAAGGGTAGAGCCCAGCCTGTGCCAAAGATTTGGTAATTTTTCTGGTCCTTGTTGTGTATTAGATATCTTTTTCATTCTTACTGTTTGCTTCATTCCATGCAATATCTCTCTTCTCTGAGGAACCCTTAAAATTTGGTAGGGCTGACTATTATAATTTGAAAAAAGTGACCATTGTAATGAAAACCTAGCTATCTTATGTTTTGTCATTACCTTTTTCAGTCACTTAAAATGTTGAGTTTCCCATGTTCCTTTTATCTCATTGGTCAATCACGGTATCGCTTCATGTTCTGTGTTTACTCTTTTACTTCACGTGATTAAGAGACTAATACCTTAGTCGGGTTATTGCTTGTTTAAACCTTGAGTTGGAAAATCTTCATGAGATCTCGCAACCCTTTATACTTCCTAAACCATGGTAAAGCTTCAATCTATGATAGGTTAGTGTTTCCCCTTTTGTCACCAAGTCTCAATATAAATTAGGGTTTACACCAAATATCATGAGATTAAGGGAGGGCCATCGGATGAAAAAACAAAGGAATCAACGATGGTCAGGTACTCACCTGATCTCAGTCAAAAGGTAAAAACTAACTCCCGATTTTTCCACTAAAGAGATAGTTTCACAATCTCTTGATTCAAAAGTAAAGAATGTCTGATGTAGCAATACAGTTGGTGCATTGTCAGAGTTGATCAAGCAAATAAAATCTAGTGCAAGGTTGACAAGTGGCAGCATGGACCCAAGACTTCATGGTTAGTTAGGGGATCACTAGGCAAAGGTGTGAATATGCCAAATGTTCATGCGATAAGGAGATTGCCTTAGTCGCTAGGTCTTGAAGATGAAGGGTATATTCCATAGTGATCAGGAGATCTAGAAACTGTCATTCGATCAAAGCCAAGATCTAGGATAGTCATGGGGTTGCTAGATCTAAGTTGTGGTTAATGAAAACTTAGGAGACCTGACGACTTAAAAAGAAAATATAACTACAGTTAGCTAGCGGTTAAAGGTAGGGACACAACACGGGCTAAGAAAGTCAAAGACAAAGAAAAGGATGGCACCACATGACCATTTTTTATATTTTAAATTCAAAATATCTTTGCAGATCAGATTTGAATAGTAATAGCAGCTGACTGGCAAAGCTTTGATGGATAAGAGATGACCTTTCAGGACGACTAAGGGTGAAGTCATCTTTTTTCGAAGGGGCAATCTGATTTCTGGCAATATTCTCTATGAATAGTAAAGGCCAAATTGACCCAAACATGGCTTCCCAATCAGATTTTATTACATGTATTTCAACTGGTCTTCTTTCATATCAGATTCACAACCCTTTTCTCAGAGATTTTCATTATAAACAAAGCTACTTTTTAAAGATGTATCTGATCTTTGATGGATAATCTCAGAGTTTCTTCTGACAGATGGGATAGTTAAGGTTTATGTTGTTCAAAGTAAACATATTGTAATGTAACCCTAATCATTTTTGGACTCCAAGCCTGCGTGCTGGGGAGTATATATATAAGTTTTGGGATCTTTTAGAGCTTAGATTTTTCCTTACTTAGAAGTTATCTATGGCATTTTTTCTGCCCTCTAACTTTTACATTCTATATTCTTTCATTGATATTCAGATATTGCAAAGGCTTTTGTGACATTTTCTCTATCCCTGGGCTTTCTTGTTTGAATTTCTAACTGAATTAGAATATATTGAATGATTTTCCAAAGAAATATTGGAGTTCCTGAGCCCTCTTTCTTTCTGCAATATTGTGTACTATTGTGGATGATCTGATTTAGATGAGTTTGTGGATATTCTTCAGTCCCCTATCATTTTGTCTCATTCATGTGCCTGATTGTAGAAGTGGATGTTTGTTTTCATGTCATAGTCTATGTCTACTTATAGTGAATACGATATTGTTTGTGAAATTACTTCTTTCCCTGAATAACCTTTGTTTATCTCAGACCTCTCTATGAAATACTTATGCAAGCCTATCTAGAAGGTTGTGTTCTATTAGATCCAAGGTTTCATGCTAAGATTAGTTAATATATTATGATTCTAGTTACCTTCAGTGTATCACCTAGTAGGATAATTTTCTTTCAGTTATTTCCCTTTCCTGCATTCCTTCTATCCCTTTTCCCTCAAGAATTTTATTTTATGTTAAGAAGAAAATTTGGGTGACATATCAAGAGGAACCAGCCTATAACCTGGAGGTCTCATCTCAGTTAGAAAAGGTCCCACAACCTAGAGATGATTCACATGTTAAACTAGATTACCAAGACTACAAGAGCTTGGGTAAGGGTGCAAATCTAGGTGTTCAACAATTCTGGCACGCCCGATGGGACTTCATAAATTTTTTTTTCTTGCAAGTCATGATATCACTAATATGCTAATGACATGATTCAGGCCTAGAAGAGGTCATTCTACTGCATGTCTGGTGACTCCAAAGGTCTACTGGTTTCAAAGATCAAAGTACTGGTATATTCCAAGTTTTTACATATTTTAAAATTCCAGCTAACTATATGAGTAGACATGTCAAGTTACTATGGACAGTTAGGTTACTCTCCTTCTTATTATGATAATAGTATTTAGTGGGTTAGTCACAAGACATACCAAATCCCTCTAAGGCCTAATTTTACCCCAAGCTTCCATAATATACAAGGCCACCAATATATCCAACATGCCCCAAATGATTATGCTTTTGTGAGAGATTATGAGCAAGCCCTCCAAAGAGAAGACCCATGGGAATTAAAGGCACAACAAGATATGCTAATGCATAGGTAGTTGGCTCACCATGCTTACCTCCTACCCCCCCTTCTTAGCCCAATTGGCAGCAGCCTCAGACCTCAAGTTTTATGAAAGAACAAGAAAAGATAAAGGCTAAAATGCTTGACATGGTCAAGCAAGTATCTGAGATAAAGAATTCATAGCAAGATATGGAAACTCGGGCCTATGAGAAACAAGATATGGAAAATCAAGGATACCTTCAAGGTTCAACCCCCTACCATGAAGCAACAAACTAGCAAGCATATATCCCTAAGATTGGGATGCTTCAAGGGAGGCAATTTGAAGAGGAGCTCAATCGCCAAGCTAAAATTATGTCAGCAAAGTTGAAATCTCAAATTGCTGAAAGGGAACCCCTTGGCCCTGAGATTCCAAATTGGAGGTATCATTTTCTCCCACACACTATGCATGAGGAGATTACAAGGCATTCATTTCCAAGCTTCAAGTATCTTCTTGAAGCACAAAAGCCAACAGAGCACTTGCAGCCGCCTCTTGAACATCAACAACCTAGAGAGGTGGTTACAACAAGGGTGGCCACAAAGGATCAGCACGAAGGTGGTGCAGGATTTGACTTACCAAGACTCAAGGTAGATATGCCTTCTATGTCTTTCATTAAGCCCCTTAAACTACATATTCCAAGCTTCAAGGCAAAGGCTTATGCCCAAGAACCTATGATTGAGAATCAGTCCACTGATCTGCAGGGGCAGTTTGTCTGAGGAAATGATTCATCCCAAGAGGCCTCTATTGTCTCTCAGGGTGATGAACCTCTATGACAATGGCCATCTCTGCCTCTTGGTTTTCAAATTCCAAGCCTTTGCAAGGGTACTAGCTTAGTATCAATGCAATAGCTTGTGGTAGATGATCTTCTTTATGATGATGCAGAAGAGATGAGGTTAGATATTTCAGAGCTCAGTGAAGACTATGATGAACTTAGGAAGAAAAATGAGAAGGTAGAGATGGATATTCAAGCTGATATCTTGGTGAACCTATTTGAGGGGCTTCCCATCCTCGTTGGTGAGGAAGCAGAGACTATGTCATTTCTTATGACAAAAAATCAATCAGGGAAAAAGGTGCAACATCAACAGATGGTGGATATCAAAGAGGATGATATGACCTTAGTCGATGAGCTGCCTAATTTCATTGAGCAGTATGATGAAGTTATTTTCATAACTACCCCTGCAACTTTGCAGCACCAAGAGGAGAACATTGATAAAGGCTTTGAAGAGTATGATTTTTCAGAGATCATAGGGATTTTTTGTGAAGGGTTGGATGATGAACCCCTATTCCTTGGAGTGGGAATTCAGAGTTGTGTGCCTACTACAAAAGATACATTTTTGGATTACTCTCTTTCAAGGAATCTACCACCTAAGAAAAATTTGGAGCCAATTTCAGATCTTTAGGATCTTGATAGCTTTGATGAGATTTTGGCTGGTTTGGAGGAAGAGGATGATAGTTTTTTGACCATTAAGGAAGAGATGACATGGATTTCCATAGTGAAAGAGGACAATCGTGAAGAGAAGGAAATGGATTTCCATAGTGATAGTGCCAGCAAGAAGGTTTCTACCTTCAGAATCTCAAGGGGCTACCCTATTAGATACCTATCCCAAATGGAGTTTGTTGAGGTACCTTCGCATGATCAGATTAAGGTAAGTGAATCTGATCTCATTTTTGTAGAGGCAAGTTATTATTGTTTAAAAAATCTATACATTGCCTATATATTTGTAATTATCCTTATGCATGTGTTGTAGAGTGCTTTAATCAGAAAAGGTAGCTACTTTAACAATCCAGTGAATGGTTTTGTCTAACCAAGTTTGTTTCACTAGTTAGCTTAGGGTAGATTAGATTTCCTTCTTTCTTTCAAGGCTTTCCAGTCTAATTTCCCAGCTTTTCAAGAAGTTCCCATGCACATAAGTTTTGCTTCAGATCAGTTTCTCTGTCATAGGAAGGTTTTGTTCACAGAAATGACTCCATGCCTAATGGAATGTTTTAGAGGCCACTAGTTCTCAATTTCTAGCAAGCGGACATCCCATAGAAATCGCCAAAATGTTATCCAATTTTTCATAACTATTCAAAATTGGACAGGTGGGGTTAAATGAGGATCCCACAAGGGTAGAGCCTAGCATGTGCCAAACATTTGGTAATTTTTCTGGTCCTTGTTGTGTATTGGATATATTTTTTAGTCTTATTATTTTCTTTGTTCCATGCAATATGTCTCTGCTCCGAGAAACCCTTAAAATTTGGAAGGGATGACTATGATAATTTGAAAAAAGTGACCATTGTAATGAAAAACTTGCTATCTTATGTTTTGTCATTACCTTTTTTGGTCACTTAAAATATTGAGTTTCCCATGTGCCTTTTATCTCATTGGTCAGTCACAGTATCGCTTCATGTTTTTTGTTTACTCTTTTACTTCACGTGATTAAGCGACTAATACCTCAGTCAGGTCATCGCTTGTTTAAACCTTGAGTTGGAAAATCTTCATGAGATCCCGCGACCCTTTATACTTCCTAAACCATGGTAAAGCTTTAGTCTATGATATGTTAGTGTTTCCCCTTTGGTCGCCAAGTCTCAATATAAATTAGGGTATACCCTAAATATCATGAGATTAAGGGAGGGTCGGCAGATGGAAGAATGAAGGAATCAATTATGGTCGGGTAATCACCTGATCTCAGTCAAAAGGTCAAAAAATGTCTCCCAAATTTGTGACTAAAGGGATAGTTGCGCAGTCTCTTAATTCAAAAGTAAAGAATATCTGATGTGGCAATATAGTTGGTACATTGTCAGAGTTGATCAAGCAAACAAAATCCTGTGCAAGGTTGACAAGTGGCAGCATGGACCCAAGCCTTCATGGTCAGTTGATGGATCGCTAGTCAAAGGTACGAATATGTGAAATGTTCATGTGATAAGGAGATTGCCTTAGTCGCTAGGTCTCGAAGACAAAGGGTGTATTCCATAGTGGTTGGGAGATCTAGTGACCATCGTTCGATCAAAGCCAAGAACTATGACAGTCAGGGGGTTGCTAGATCTAAGCTGTGGTTAATGAAAACTCAGGAGACCTGGTGACTTAAAAAGAAAAGATAACTACGGTCAGCTAGCGGTTAAAGGTAGGGACACAACACGGGCTAAGCAAGTCAAAGACAAAGAAAAGGATGGTGCCACATGACCATTTTTTATATTTTAAATTCAAAATATCTTTGCAGATCAGATTTGAATAGTAATGGCAGCCAACTAGCAGAGGTTAAATGGATAAGAGGCAACCTTTCAAGAGGAGTAAGGGTTAAGTCAGATTTTTTCGAAGGGGCTGTCTGATTTCTGGTAATATTATATATGAATATTAAAGGCCAAATTTACCCAAATAGGGCTTCCCAATCAGATTTTATTACATGTATTTTGAATGGTTTTATTTCATATCATATTTACCACCCTTTTCTCAGAGATTTTCATTATAAACAAACCTACTTTTCAAAGATGTATCTGATCTTTGATGGATAATCTTAGAGTTTCTTCTGACAGATGGGACAGTTAGGGTTTCTGTTGTTCAAAGTAAACATATTTTAATGTAACCCTAATCATTTTTGGACTCCAATCCTCCATGCTGGGGAGTATATATATTAGTTTTGGGAGCTTTTAGAGCTCACATTTTTCTTTACTTAGAAGTTATCCGTGGCATTTTTTTTCCCTCTGACTTTTATAGTCTATAATATTTCATTGATATTCAGATATTGCAAAGGCTTTTTGTGACATTTTCTCTGTCCCTGGGCTTTCTTGTCTGAATTTATCTTACAGAATTAGAATATATTAAATGATTTTTTATAGAAATATTGGAGTTCCTGAGCCCTCTTTCTTTCTGCAATATTGTGTACTATTGTGGATGATCTGATTTAGATGAGTTTATGGATATTCTTCAGTCCCCTGTCATTTTGTCTCATTCCTTTGCCTGATTCCAGAAGTGGATGTTTGTTTGCAGGTCATAGTCCATTTCTACTTATAGTGAATATGCTATTGTTTGTGAAATTACTTCTTTCCCTGAATAGGCTCTGTTTATCTCAGACCTCTCTATGAAATACTTATGCAAGCCTATATAGAAGGTTGTGTTGTATTAGATCCAAGGTTTCATACTAAGATTAGTTAATATGTTATGATTTAAGTTACCTTCAGTGTATCACCTAGTAGGATCATTTTCTTTCAGTTATTTCCCTTTCATGCATTCCTTCTACCCCTTTTCCCTCAAGAATTTATTTTTATGTTAAGAAGCAAATTTGGGTGACATATCAAGAGGAACTAGCCTAGAACCTGGAGGTCTCATCTCAGTTAGCAAAGGTCCCACAACTTGGAAATAATTCCCATGTTACACTAGATTACCAAGACTACGAGAGCTTGGGTAAGGGTGCAAATCAAGGTGTTCAACAGTGACAAAAATAGCATAAGGAACAAGGAATATTCAACAGTTTTGAATTTGAAAGAGTATCAGGATGTCCCAGTAAAGATCAAAGTGACAGGTCTCTAATTACTTGTTCCCATACACTTGTAGTTGTAGGCAGTAGTACTTGTGTTTGATTGAATGTATGGTACACGAATTGATAAAGATGTAGGAGTTATAAATATGATTATTTCAAGTCCTGTTTACTCAAACATAACTAAAAATGGGTATGCTAGTGAAAAGGAGTTTCTCTGAATATGAATGCAGAAAGAGTATTGGGACTAACTTGTATAGGGAGAGCATTGTTTCTAAAGAGGTATTGAAAAGGGATTAGGTTTCTAAAGAGGTATTGAAAGAAGAACTCACTTGCGAACTCACAGACCATTCGAGCTTCACCTTATTTGTACTCTTTGACTCCACTACCCTTGTGAATAGGCCTAAGTAGTAAATGAGAAAATGCCAAATTCTTGGGCTTCTCTTTTAGAAATTCTTTTAGAGAATTAGGGATTCCTTGAAAGGGTTTTGATGAGAATATTGCATCCTAGCTTTTCTTAGATTGCAGCCATGACTTGTGTGTTATTGGCTTGACTTTGGTGTTTGTTTCTGTCCTGGCAGTAGCATTCTTATTGCCATTTAAATTAGTTGATGCGTACTCAAATGGGTCAGGAAAAACATAAACTACATAGAAATATTGTTATTGTTGGAAAGTGATTCATTTTTGGAGTTATATGGGACACTTTAGGGTTTTCATTTATGGCAACACATCTAGTATGATGATTGCTTGGAGTTGTTTACAGTTTTGGAGATGCAGATTGCAAAATGACTAAGTACAGTAAACATAAATATAGACTATAGCAGTACAGTTTTGGACAAGGAAGATAGTATATGATGAACGGTGATATATGAGCTTAAAGGAAGACATTTTGGGGTATGTATGAACTTCAGGTAATGTCACTTGAGTTTTGGTGTTGATCACAATGAGTTATAGTATATTGAAGACATGAAAAGACAAAGTTGTTGGCAAGTTGACTTCTTGAGGAAGCATGACGTATTTTGTGTTGTCAATCATGGAAACAAAGTCATACTTAAGTTCTATCATAAAATAAAAAATGACTAACTGTGAAAAAAAGGAAGACAGACACATACAAAGATCAGTATGTCAGTGCACATGTTAGAGATCACACCAGAGCATGTGTGCTTAGGTATATACTCTATGGTGTATATACATGCTAGCTCAAGATGCGCAGAGTATGGAACATCAATACGAAAAAGTTACAGGTAGATCAGTAGACCTGCAGTCCTGGAAATAGAGCATGGAAGTCGACTATAGTTTTGGTCAGTGTGAATTAGTTTGAGATGATAATACCATGTGCCTTTAGTTATAAGTTTGTATTAATGTAATTAATGTTGTATTAAACACGCTCGGGATGAATTTTTTGGAAGCGTTGTATATTTTGGTTTAAAGGCCGACTAGTGTTATGTTTTGGGTCACGCCTATTCAATTATAAACATGTAAGTATTTAATGTAATGTTATGTTACAAGTGTCAATTATTATGCATGAGGAAGATATAGATGAGGAGTATAATGAAGTCAGTAGATGATATAGCTCTTTAAAGGAGTAAGAGCATCCGCGCATACACAGAACTGATCAGACAGTAGTGTCATTACAGCAGTTCATTTTTTATATAGTGCATATCAACATTCAAAGTGTTGTAGCCTTAATCTTATTGAGCAGTGAGCCTAGACAGTGAGCCATATACCTTTAACAGAGTTTTGTAAAAGACTCCTAATAGGGTCAGGCCTTTAACCAAGTCATTGTACTTAATTTGTAAAGACTGCTTCTAACAGGGCAAAGGAACTTGAACAGGTTCATTATACCTAGTACAATATTTGTGGGTACTAATCCCCACTAGATTTTTCCTCTGATCAAGGTTCTCTATAATCATATCATGTGTTATGTGTTCTTGTGTTATGATTCTTGGGATGCATATTTTTTTTATGTTTAATTGGCTGAAATATAATAAATAGATAAACACTGATTCACCCCCCCCCCCCTCTCAGTGTTTCTAACAATTGGTATCAGAGCTTTGGTCCTCTGAAAGAAATTTTAACCACTTGAGGAGATCATGGACTCAGCTGAAGAAAAAAATTTGAAAAAGAATCTTGAAGCAGCTCTTGAAGATCTTGACAGACTGAGAAGGAAAATCAAGAACTAAGATTGAAAAATGATGGCTCTCAAATACTTATTAAAAGGCTAAGAAAAGATCTGAAAGATTGGTCTACAAGTGATCTAGGACAAATGGTCAAAAATCTTAATGAAGAGAATAAATCTGTAAAGGATAAACTTGAAGATCTGGAGGAACAAGTTACAGATAGCCAGAACACCATTAAAGACAAGATCAAAGAAAGAAAACAGTTGGAAGATGAACTTCTGCAGGAAAACATGAAAGTCTTGGAATTGGAAAACATGAAGAAGAAGTTGGAATCTGAATTAACAGAATCAAAAGACAAGATTGATAAACCTCACACAAGTTCTGATTTGATTCAATCCCAGCTCAATGTGCAAAGGCAAAAGGGGAACACTACTAGTCTTGGATTCAGTACAGCACAAGATGAAATCAAATCATCACAAGAGAGAGAAAAAAAAATTGAAGCATCTTTAGAAGCTAAGAAAGTTGAAGATACTACAGAGGTGTTATCTTAACCACCTAAAAGAGAAATCAAGCAAGTTAATAGAACTTGTTATGCATGCAATAAACATGGGCATTTGGCAAGAGATTGCAAAGAGGTAAGACCTTTTGAAGGTTATTGTTACTCCTGTAATAAGTTTGGTCACAGGGCTATACATTATAGAACAATTCATAAGATTCAACATCAGTAGAATCAAAGAAGTATGAATCAAAACAATCAAAGAAATCAACTCTCAAGAAATTTGTAGAACATTACATGTCAGATATGCAACTACAATGGACACACAGCAAAGAAATGCAACATGATGAGCAAGAACATTAGACCTCCTATCATTTGTCACACATGTGGAAAGGCTGGACATATCTCAAGGTTTTGCAAATCCAAAACTCAGAAACAAGAGGATCCTAAAAAGTCACTATTTGAAGAGAAAGGAGAAGTCAAGTTTGTCTCAGCAAATGAAGATTCAAACAAAATATGGGTTGAAGTTAAGAAGGACAATAATGTTGACAAAGTAGTTGATGCATCCACAGTGGACGCACCCTCTACTTCTGCTTTAATAGACCTTCTTGGTCTAAGGGGGAGCTATTCTAGCTTAGGACCCCTGCATAGTTGGTGTTCTCACATCAAAGTATGCGCCTTTGGATTCATGGTTAAAAATTCACGCATTATCTAAATTGCATCGGGATCAAAGTTTGAAAATCACTGTGTATGGTTGCAAGCATTAAATGCAACAGATTGTATAAAAAGAAATTTACGGTCAATCATTTTCACATTTACATTTGAGAGCACATAAATTGAAGAGAATTAGAGCACTAAGACATCAAAGCATGAAGGAATAACAGTCTGGAAATTGGAGCAAATGGATATTTAGTTTGAAACAAATCCCTAGCCATCACGCTATTTCAGAATTTAGTGGAAACCCTACATAAGAAAACACCAAGTAACTATGGCAACCCCAGTTGTGTTTGATGTAGCAGAGAGGAAGAGGTTCATATTTAAAAAGCATCCATTCAAATCCATACTAGATGATGTGGAAGGGGTTTTCTCCAAAACCTCGCTTGTCGTTGTTCACGTGGAAGATATCCGCGCATACATTTACTGTAAGAAAGAATCATTAGGAGATGATAATATAGCCTCTCATATGGCATCAATGTTAAATAAGGATTTCACATTCAAGGATGAGTTCGTGCACTTACAAGATAACCCTATTCTTGAGTATTCGAATGTACATGAGTTTGAAGAACCAGAATGGGTAAAAATTCTATTAAGCAGAATTCATGATGATCTTTTTTGGATTGGAGATGTCCCTATCCGCATCACTACAGAACTAATCCATTAGTTAACTAGACTTCCAATGACTGGACCTATGTTTCCTACTGGTAATGATGTCAAGAAAAAAATTGAGCAATTTTTTTTATCTAGGAGTGATAGGCACGGAATGACAGTTGACCCTATCAAGGAAGATAACATTAAACTCATGACAATGATACTTGGATATAAGTTTCAGCAAGCAAGCAGGTTGAATAGTGTCTCTGCAACAACATTCCTTGTAGCTATCAGAATAGTGAAGGAAAACACCCAATACAACCTATGTGAGATCTTGCGCGGTCAATTAATTCACAATATCATAATCATCAAGCATGACAGGAGCAAAACATTTAGGTTTGGATCTCTGATCATCTATTTGTATTACCATATAGTTGGAAAGGTTGCAGACCTTTATCTAGACAAAGGCAAACCTACAAT
>MU228305.1:876929-888459 GCA_018584345.1 Thuja plicata
CCAAAAATAGTAACTTTCCATAAATAGCAGCTCTGCACAAAATAGCCCTTATTGAATATAAAAACAGAAATATTTTTTTTTTTTTGGGTGATGCAAGATTGCTCTTACACCCAGGATGCTCCTGCATTAGGGTACCATCCCCACTAGGGTTTTCCCTTGGCCAGGGTTTCCTCGACAATAATTCATGGTTTTATGAGTTATGTGTTGTGTTCTTATGTTCTTTTCATTTTAGTAATTTTATGGTTTAGTTGGAAATTATTAAGTTCATGTTTAAAGTGTTGTAATATTGATTCACCCTCCCTCTCAGTATTACTTAATCCTAACAGTTCTTTCCCTATTAAGCATATTACTCTTTCTAACTTTGCAGGTAAAAGGTTTGAAGGATCATCTATGCTAGAAGGATGAAATATCTTATTCCTTTTGGTCTAGGTGTCATATGGTTTTATTTTGTAATGATTGATTTTTTCTTGTTTGACTTGAAGCTTTTTGGCCCCCTTGGCTTATAAAAGGGGATTTCATGGCCTTTTTATAGGGTTCAAGTTTTAAGGAATCGGGAAACATGTCCTAGATTAGAAGAAAAGCATTGTAATATTCCAAAAAACATTTTTGGAATGAATCAGTATATCTTACTTTAAGGGTTTTCATGGAATAGAAAGTGTGTTATACAAAAAATGTCAGAGATTTATTTGATATAAAATATTGGTTCAGATCTCTCCTTTTGTACAATTTTGCCAAATTTTAAATGAAATGGATCAATGTTTTATCTCATTAAGTTTTTTTTTGTGATGTGTGTAACTTTTATTTCATGCTATGATTCAAGTGATTGTTTAAATGTTGAATTAATGGTGCATATTTTCCAGGTTTGTACTGTGATTCTTATAAGTAGTTCTAGCCGATGTTACTGTTAAAGAGATATTGCAAGGCAATACTCTTAGATCTATGCTATGAGTAAAATTTGTATTGTATAAAGTTGCTAATGACTCTAGTACCCCAATGGATTAGGCACTGATTATGGATTTTGTGAATCTTTCAAATGTGTTGTTATTCAACTTTTGTTGTTTCTTGTTACAACAAATCAAATCAAATTGTAACCGTTTATATTTATCTTTAATTTGATAAGTTATTATATCTCATGCTCCAAGATGATAAGGTTTTTTATATGATTAGTCATTATCTGATCTATCTTAGTTATGTTGGAGGTTGTATGAGTTCTTTATTCACAATAATGGTTTCCATAGTCTTAATATGTATGTAGAAGCATAAAAGGGTATGCCCCTTAGGTTTAGAAAAACCTAAAGTGTAGAGCAATAAGTTAGTATCCTTGTTAGTTGGTCTAGTCCTCTTATAATTCTCTAAAATTTGGAGTTGGATACTCTATAGGATGTGTCCAAGAGTGTACTGGTGGCTATTGATAGTGTAAAGCCTCTTCAGGAACCAAAAACTCTAATATTTATTTTGCAAAGAAAAAACCACCTACCCAAATTCATAATAGAGATAGAAAAAGTCAACCCCTCATGACATAGAGGAAACAAGAAAAATACAGGGATCTCCATGGCGACAGAGCTCCAGTAGCGAACTTGTAAAAATGGAAAAGTAAAATTAAAAATATTTTGTGTTTGAAGGTATTGACTTTATTTTTATTTTCTAACAAGTCTTTTTTTATCATATGGTTTTTCCTTTAGTTTTATTTTCTACCAAGTCTTTTTTAATCAATTATATTGGTCTTCGATTCATTTTTGCATTTAAGCTTAACAAGTAAGGAATTTATTAGGTGATTCATTAATCATTTGAAAAAGTATAATATTTTGATGCAAAAAAATATAAAAGACTTACGTTAGGTTTTCTGAATTTTATTTATTAAAAAAACATTTGGTCGACGTCCGTCAGAATTTCAATAAACAAAAACGTGCCTTGATAAAAAAAAATGAACCCATAAGCCTAATCAAACATCAACTCTAATCTTGATTAAACCTGAATTAAATTATTACGTTATTGATATTCTATCCCTAACCCTATCCGTGATATTAAATCCTAATTATATTCTATCCCTAACCCTATTCCATTGAATCTTAAGTTTAGCCTTAACCATAATTAAACACCTAGATGAATAAAAACCTAACCCTATTTAAATAGTAAGTCTAGTTGAACTCTACCACTAATTGAATTATGAGCCTCACATTAATTAAAATTGAATGGTAACTTTAGTATAGCTCTTATTCTAATGGAAACCTTAACTCCCATTATAAACCTAATTAAACACTAACTTTAACTCTAATTAAAATCTAACCCTTATTCAACCCTAACCCTAACATCAACTCAATGATTCCCCCTAATTGAACCTTAACCCTAACCTAACCTTAAACCTAACTATAATGAAACCCTAATTCTTGATGAATTTTTTTTTTGTAACTATAAATAGACCCTAATGATAATTGTAATCTACTCTTAAATTTGATTAAACCTTGCCACATTTTTCATTAATCCCTAACCCAAATTGAACAATAAATTTAAATCTAAACCTTTATGAACCTTAAATGTAACCCTAAACCTTACTCTTAACCTTAAATCAAAGGTTCTCCCCAATTGAATTATAACCCTAACCTAACTTTAACCTTAACCCAGCTAATTTGAACCGTAATGGAGTAGTTTACTCTAATTGAACCCTAACCAAACCTTAGTTATAACCCTAATTAAATATAAATTGTAACTCAAATTGAATTATGTTTTAATATGAACTATAATTTAACCTAATTTTAACCATAATTGAGCATACAATTAAAATGAATGTGTTTAACAATGTTTGTAATTTTTAAGTTGGAACATTCAACCTTAACAATAATGTGTAAATATGTTTGCATGCTCCTATCTTATTTGAATGTTAAAGAATTGAACATAGTTTAATTGGGTTTAATATTCAATTAAGATTAGGTTTAGCTTCCGATTCATTCAAGGCATCCAAAATTCAATTTGGGTCAGGGTTAGTGATCAATTAAATTTAGGCATACAAAATCAAATGCACATCTTATTTTAAGATCAAATTAAAAAAAAAAAATTTATATTAAAAAAAACAAAAGTATTAATAACATTGACTATTCACGGAGTTAGATTTGAGACTTGGTCAGTCTATTGTGACCATTTCCAATAGTGATTTACCTTATTTTTCATGTTCAAACAATTCATAGCTATGTTGACTTCCCATTTGGATGTCATAAGAAATAATATAAGGTTGAGGTCCTAATTGTGCCTCCTATTGGTGAAGTAAGATAAAAAAAAAATTCTAAATATTTCAAAATTAGTGCCCCTATCTCTGTATCACTAATATATGGTTAAGTTAATCTAATTTGGTTAAGGGTTATAGGATTTTGTGGGAGTGAACCATGTTAGGAATAACAGTCCACAAGCACAACTGAGAGGGGGGGTGAATCAGTTGTGAGACAAATTATTAACCATTAAAATTTATAAACCAAAACTTCAATTTAAATTGTAACATAGTAAATGCAAACACAAAAACACAATCCTTTGTTGTCAAGGAAACCCTGTTAAAGGTAAAACCCCAATGGGAATGAGCACCCACCAATGATGTACTGGGAGCATAGTATCCTTGTTAAAAGATTTATCCCAGTTAGGAGCTTATTACAACATTACAGTACACAATCCCTGTTAAAGGACACACCCTGTTAGGAGTCAAGAGTAACAGTGGGCTCACTACCCATGCACACTGCCCAAAGGAGGTTAAAGACAACCTCAAGGATTTATAATCCAAACAAGTGTATATTAGAAATATACAATCTAGTGAATTGTCTGATAGAAACTATCTTTGCTTGGTCAGTTCCAATGAAGTATTATAATCACAAACTCTACTCTACATCCAACATCCAATCAAGCTTCACAACTTTCACACTTCTATGTCTTTTCAATTACCTTCTCATCATTCCTCCATCACATCTTTTCAAAAGAAAATATCTCTCATATACACCCTATTACAATAATTGATTAGGTCAGCTAATTAAGATTTCCCAATATAAAAATAATTATTTAACCCCTTGCTAAGATGCACAAGATACCTAAAACAAGTAAATATCAATTATAATACATCAGATATAATCAAAGATCCACAATCCACGCTCGCAATCTATAATGCATGCTACATCTCTGAAGTCAGCCCCCAAATAGGTCTACTCCAGAATACACGCCACATCTGATGTCACCAACAATCACACAACTTGCGATCTAAAACAAACATTCCTCAATATTCCTTCTATCATATCTTAAGATCACATAACCTAAATCATCATCACCTGTAAGATATCCCTAGAACACAGAGATTCACTCTGTTAAGCATGACTATCACAGTCCAGAAACCATTCTTCACTAAAACATCTGTAACAACTCCAATATGAAATATTAAGCCAAGCGACCATAGGAATAAAGTCATCACACATCCTTCTACATATCATCATCTTTGTTCATTCTGATTCAAACATACAATATCTGTACACTTCTGTCAGTCATCATACAATAGTAATAACCAGTCTGTTCTCTCCACAGAAACCTATGTTGACATCAGTGACAAAATATGAATGCCAACAACATCAGTAGTACCCAATTCTGATATCATCCAACAATCTCCCCCTTTGGCATTGATGACAACATATGGGAAAATCCATCAACTCAAAAGTACTCTCTCTCAATACAATCTTCTCAATATTCTAAGCACAATTCTCCCTAAAGTAGTAGGTATTTCCACATAGAATCTCTCTCCCTTTGAAAACAATGGAAAAGGGTTCCATAAGTCTTCTTTAATCTTCTATAAGGTGTAGCTTTTTAAATTATTCATGTCTAGAAGCTAGGTGAAAAATCATCCAAATGTGCTCTATAGTGTTCCTGTGATCACTTTCCCTCAGCAGTAGATCCATACATCAAGTCCAAAAAATGACATAGCTCTAAAAGCCAATGGACTGATGCATGCCTGCAGCAATTAATTATCACATGGAGTGATAGAAGTAATCTCCAAAGTGTGCTTGCACAATCCCCAATATAGTACTGAGTTTTCCCTAGCCCAATACAGGATCCTAACTTCACTATAAGATCTCCCCAAGTCAATAGACACTCTTTCTAAGACCTCACCTAACTCTTCTCTAAGAGTTACAATGATTGTTCTTTCACCTTGGATGACAACTATCTTAGTTTTGTCCCAATGCTTCCAAAATACTTGAAGAAACTAATGCAAATTTCTCCATTCCAACATACTCCATGCTTCAAGGGAAATTTTGATCCTTGTGATGTCCTCCTTACTCCCAAACATCTCAAAATCCATAAGTTTTTCCACTCCAAGTAGTCGAGTTCACAACTTGTCTTCAAACTATCCAATTAGTGCAGATCCTCTCAACCTATATTTTGAAACCTACACCTTTTGAGCCTCAGTGATGCCATCACACTCAAAATGGTTTTCTAAGCCCTCTATACAATCAAGAGCTACTCCTAGTTCCATTTTTCCACTGAAAATGGGAACTCCTTCCAATGCTTTACCACTGATAGCTTTTAAAGCTGTCAAGAATGGCTCTTTTTCACTGATAGGGTCAACCTTAGGGACTTAATCTTCAATGGAAAGATCTTTTCCTTTCCCTCCAACCTTATCTAACACTTCATCTGCCTTCACATAAACTTCATCAACTTTTTGTTCAATTTGAGCTAATCTATCTCGGAGTAGCCTATTCTCCTCCTCTTGTTCATCCACCTTCTTTGCTAATTCAGAATTAGTCACCATTTTTGACTCTCCAATGGATTCCTTTGGTTGTAACATTAACCACAAGCTTGACCAAAGAGGCTTTGATACCAATCTGATAGAAGTAATCTCTAAAGTGTGCTTGCATAATCCCTAAGACAGGACTTAGTTTTCCCTAGCCCAATATAGGATCTTAAATCCACTATAGGATCTCATCAAGTTAATAGAGACTCTTTCTAAGACCTCACCTAACTCTTCTCTAAGAGTTACAATGATTGTGCTTTCACCTTGGATGATAGCTATCTCAGTTTTGTCTCAATGCTTCCAAAAGACTTGAAGAAACTAATGCAAATTTCTCCATTCCAACATACTCCATGCTTCAAGGGAAATGTGGATCCTTGTGATGTCCTCCTTACCCCCAAAAAACTCAAAATCCATAAGTTTTTCCACTCCAAGTAGTCGAGTTCACAACTTGTCTTCAAACTATCCAAGTAGGCCTAATAGCTCAATTAGCCCTATCCAGACGGTTTTTATGGAATAACTTGCAAAACTCACACACAACACCCAAAAATATTTAGGGATCTAGATACCCTTTTTGAAGGCCTAAAGGATTTATAAGGTCTGATGTCCCCAACTCATCTGTACAACCCTTTCCTAGAAAGTAGGGCTTTTAGGCCTATTTTGGTGCATTACAAGCAATGGTCTGATTTCTCCTCACAAATCAATCTAGTTGGATTGGCACAACTCTGAACTCAAACCTAGAGACTCATAAGACCCTAAAAACACTCTGAAATCACCTGGTTCAATCCTCCATCTCATTCCCTTGTCTCTACAATGGGTTTCTAACCTCTCATGCACCTAACCGGGTTGTCCTAACTCGCCTAGGGCATGAGTTTAAAAATAGCTCCACTCATCTCCTAAACTCCTACCACTATATATAGAATGTACAAAGGCTCCACTATGAGATTAATCCATTTTTTCAAGGTTTCCATCATTGAATCTCAAGTGGGAGCCATGAAAGCAAAAACTGGCTAAAAGACACCAACAGACTACCTAGTTTACTATTATTTTCCTACCACTCGAAGATTAACTCAAAACTATGAGACCTACATTAGACTGTCATAGTTTTACTGCTTTTTATTCATGTTTTCAATAGTTTATGCTTTGACATACTTTTACTAGTGGAGACTTTTATGTGTTTAAGGATCTATTGAATCCTAAGTTATTTATTCAGTACCTGATTATGTAATCAGGGTACACTTGAGATGCGTTATGTTTTGATTCAATTTCAGTTATGATGATGTCGTAATTGGGTTTAAATGTATGAATGTAATATGATGAATTTGGTTTAGGAAACTGATGCTAGGTTATTTCAATTCTAATGCAGATGTGGCTTATATGCATGTATATTATTGATGTCATGTTATGTTTCATATCATGTTGTTTTGGACCTACTGATGTGTGCAATGAGTGTGCAGGGAAAGTTGACCATGGATCTAAATGGAGGACCTAGTATTGGAACCTATGTAAATTTCCGTGCATTCCAAGGTCCTATTTATATAAAGAAACATGGACTTCATTGTTTATGTGGTTATTTCGTAAATGTGGTTTACATGTGTGTAATTAGAGTAGTAAATGTTCATGTGATTGAGTCGTGTCATTTTTTTAATTTAATGTGCCAAATTTGGCAATTGTTGCAATTTAATGTTGACATGGCTAGTAAATGGAACCAGGGTTAACTATAGGGTTAAATAAGGTTACCTAAGTGTAGTACCCAAGCTTACCCCAAGGTTAGAAGTTTCTAGATAGTCAACTTGACTTAAAAATCCGTAGGTTAACTTTAGGGGTAGTCTAGGAGGGTCTTTTGGGCTCCCAAAAGGTAACCGGGGTCAGTTTTAGTTACCCAACTTGGTACCCTAGGGGTTAGGGGTCATTTTTAGTCATTAATGAGCCACTAAACTCATTTATTGCCCTTCTAAAGTGTCACTTTCCGACTTGAGCAAATTTTGAAGAGAAGTGTAACCTTGGTTAACCTCTCTCTTCTTCCAAGTTTCATTTGACTCCACCCATGGAGAGTTAAGGCAAGTGGATAGTTAAGGTTTGGTTAGGGTCACCTCACCCTTGGGTTAAGCCTTGTTCTTGTTGGAGGTTTTCCTATTTAGGGAAGGATTTAGGATGAGTTAGGTGTTCACCCACTCTCTACCCTTATAGACAGAATTCAGTTTGAAGGAGCTTTTGGAGAAGGAGCTTAGGAAGGATAGCTCAACACCATTTCTCTTCTCACCTTAGCTTTGGATTAAGGTTGGATCTCTTAGAAGTAATTTATTTATGTTCATGTAAGTTCTTGAGCTTTAAACTCCATTAATGGAGTCCTATGTATTTTTTTGAAGTTATTTTCAATTTTGAAATTAAATGTTTTATTCTATGTTGTCTTTATTTTGTGTTGAATTTTGTATGGGTATCTTAAAGGCACATTCACCCTTGGGAGGGCAGAGTAACCTTGAAGGGGTAGCTGGAATGATTCCAGTTTTAGTGTAGAGTCTCCCATGTGTGGAGGGAAATACATGGGGTTTCACGATACCCATGATGCCAAGTAGGGCCTAAGGGCATCTAGGGGGCATAAGGAGGTTATTTCATGGCTACATCTTGTGAAGATGATCATATCAGGTCCATGTGTGGCTTGAGTTTTATTTTTTGATGCTTGGCTTTCTCCTACTGTGAGGTCTACCACTACCCCTGTTTCAGGAAGGCCTCTTGGAGACCTTCCTCTTGTACATCCTTGTGTTGGGAAATTTTCTTGAGTATGAGTTTTCTGGTTGCATTGCCTGCTATTTGTGTATGCTTGTTTGTATCTCGTTCCAGATTGGATCCCCAAGCTCGGGGGTGGCCTTGTAAAGGCCTAGGTTGGGAGGTGAGCCTCCATAGTTAACCTCATCTTATTTCAGGTTCCTGATGGGATATCAAAAATGTATTCTACCTTTATGTGAAAGACGATAAAGACTGGAAAATCAGCATTTGTAACCTATGTCGAATGAGAGTTTTATTGTTGCAAGTTTATTTTTTTGACCATTGATAGGTGTGTAACATTTTGTTTTTGGTAAAACTTGACCCATATTGTAAATGGACTTTCAAGTGAATATGAAATCTTATCTATTATGTAATTTGAAAATAGGTTTTG
This sequence comes from Thuja plicata, assembly GCA_018584345.1. Taxonomy (NCBI): domain Eukaryota; kingdom Viridiplantae; phylum Streptophyta; class Pinopsida; order Cupressales; family Cupressaceae; genus Thuja; species Thuja plicata. Next base: position 885,833 of record MU228305.1, read on the forward strand.
GAAAGCTATTAGTGCATGATTTATTTAGTGGAAATCATGGAAGTTAGTATGCAATTTCAACTCCTATGTTTATTAAAATTCTCAAAATATGAGCATTAAGATTTGATAGTTTTCAAATTATATTGGGGCTATTATTGAATGTGAATAGCTTACTCCTTATGATGCTTAAATTTAAAGATTAAAAGAATTAAGTGTTTGCATGTACTTAAATATAACTCTTGCACTTAGAGGAATTTCAAAATTATTGCAAAAAATATAAACTTGCCTCAATGAGAAAGCTAAATCCTAGACTATCTAAGTCTAGTTGTATAGATTTCTAAATGGTATGATGTTATTTTGAACACCTAAATGGATAAATTTTCTATACATCTTTCCACCTTCAAGTATAAAAGAATAGCATGGATTCTTATAATTTGATAGCATTTAATAGCAAGTTATTGGCATTGTTTAATGAAATTAGATAATTCCTTATCAAAATATTTGAATGGGGGATAGATTACCTTAGTGAGTAAATGTTCTTAAGCATCACAAAATATTTTACACTTAGCATAAATTGTAAATCTTTCAAAAAAAATTAAGTGCTCTAATTCTATATATTTTCTACCAGGATTAGAGTCTAAAATATAGAATGCTATGATGAAATAGTATTTCAAAAATAATGACTCATGAAAGCCCCTGTTTGGGGGGATATAGTCATTATTCCCCAGTCATTTTCTTATTATTCTTGTTATTTGTTCTAAAGTATTTATTTATATTATAATATTGGTAAATATAATTCTTTTATAAAAAAGAGAAAAAATAAAATAAAAAATAAAAAAAAAGTCCCTGGTTCAAGCACTGGGGCGGTTTAATTTAAAAAATAAAATTTTAAATTAAACTGCACCCCCACCCTTCATGCACGGCTTTGAAGCCGTGGCGGTGGCCGACGGAGCCAAGCCACATGCCACCACTGTGTAGATAGTGGTGGGCGGGGCGGCTGTTGTGCCAGCCACGCCTCCAATACCCCCCACCTCTCCTCTCCGGTTTGGGATACGCTACCCTACGGCTTGCAAGACCTTCATCTCGCCGCCCACCGTCTGCAAAAATAGATGGGAAAAACGCTTCCGCCGCCTCCATCTCATTTTTCGTTGCCTCTCTCTCTCTCTGAGGAGAGCTTGTGAAATTTAGGGTTTTTTTGTTGTTTATTCAAATTTCTTTAGGTTGATTTCCTTCATTTTAGGGTTAGATTATACAAGCACAATTATTATGCTATCTCCCATGTAATAAAATAAAGGGGAATATTTCAATAGGGTGTTTAATTATTTTTAACAATGTTTTATTTAAAGTTTGTAATGATTATGTTAGGGTTAGAAGTTTTAATATAGTATCATTTTGCATAGTTTAGATTTAAAAGATTATTAGTATTAGATTTTAGTCTATTATAATGTTGTAAATTTAATTTCTTATTATTAGGTTGGATTAGATTTATTTATAACAGAGTTAAATAGGACAGTAGTAATTTAGATATTAATTTGAGTAGTAGAATCATCTATTAAAGATTTTAAATTAGATTTTATCTATAGTTAGATAATCTTTTATAAATAAATTAATTTGATTGAGCTCTTCAAATTTATTTAGATGCGAATGCAATCTAAAAAGAATTTGATGGTAATATTATTTTAAATATTTAGTTTTAGAATAAGAATTATTTGTTAGTCGAATTATTTCTTTTTATAAAGGATGTTGTATAAAGAGAGATTAATTTTCAGAAGGGGATTCTTTTTGTTTAGTAATTAATTGGGGAATTAATAATGTTAAGTTGATCATTCTTGTAGTTTATAGGCGATTGAACTTAATTATCGTCAGCCTTTGACCGATTTGTATATAGTTGACTTTTGGTCAACTATGGTCAAACCTTTGACCATTCGTCTCAATTTTTGAACCAGGTGTTCCTTGTAGTCTCTAGACCCTAGGTTTCCAGTTTTGTGCTTTTTGGTGATGGTTGACATTTTGGTCAACTATCTCGATTGGTGTACCTTAGCCTTCCTAAGGGCTTAGCAAGCCCTAGTATCTCCCTTTCACATATTTCAAGGTACAGTTGACTTTTGGTCAACTCTAGTTGACTTTTAGTCAACTATCTCGATTTGCATGCCGACCATAGTATCTTGTTTAGGGATCCCTGTAGGATAGTACTTAGAGCTATCTACCTAGTTTGACCTTTTTGGATGTTGTTTCACCTCTGCACCATTTTGCGTGCACTTGCTATACCTTTGGGGTAGCATAACCTTTCCTTTTAGTGTGTTTTAAAAAAATTTGTTGGTGTGTTTTTGCCCAACTTTTGGGCATGACAAAAACAACTTTCTCTCTGAAAAGAAAAGTCTTGTATCACTCCACTCTACATGAATCCATGGTTAAATTTTGAGATTCAATCCATTACAACACCATTAACATGAAAATGAGTAGATTGTGCACTGTATATAGGGAACTCTTCTTTCTGCTCACAAAAACTTGATTACAAAAACTCTCCTCGGGATTCAAGCCTGAGAATGTCTTAGATCCCATTCTCCACCATTCTAGGCCACTAGAAATCAATTCCCACTCCTACATTTGTGGGGATCCTATGTTGTCAAGTTGCATGCAACATTTGC
>MU228305.1:888522-919558 GCA_018584345.1 Thuja plicata
CAAGGAATATTTTACATCCTTCATGGGTCTAGGACACATTTTGAACCCAAATCCCAACCTTAGACCAACTAGGCCTAACTAACAAAAACAACTAACAATGACTACTTGGTGACCTTGGTACTAACACCAACTCACCTAGTCCACATGACCCACTAAGGCCTCAAAGAAAACACACATCTCTGACTTGGCTAAGGTCAGATACAATCCAAAAACTTCTAAGGCTTGAGGATTTCCTAGGTGCTCCCGCACCATCCTCCCATAAACAAAAGGCTTCAATCCAACCTTAGATTGAGTAAGTTGGTATCAACCCACAACTTTTTAAACTCACTTTCTTTGATCCATACTACATCTGCATTAGATTTTCCTTTCCATTTGATCAAGTGTTCTTTATACTCCTTCTTCCTAGTCTTCTTGTAAACTCTAGAATCCAGTATGCTCTCATCTTGTTTGATTGGTGTAGATGGAAAGTGCAACTCTTCAACCTTCTATATGACATCATTCAGACTCTGATCAGCATCAGGGATTGGGCCATTGTACAATACCAAGTCTACAACATTGAAGACTAGTGATAAACCCAAATCCTCTGAAAGTTCCACCTTGTAAGAATTCACTCCATACTTGTCTAGGATGACACATGGACCAATTCTCCTCATCTGAAGCTTGTGAGGTGTTCCTTTCTGAAGTCTTGCTTTATTTATATGAACCACCACTAGATCTCCAATCTTGAATTGGACATCCCTTATTCTCTCATCCACTTTGGTCTTGATCTTCTCTGTGTTATCAGTGAGAGTCTTCCTGACTGTGTCATGGACTTCTTGCATAGCATATGCAAAATCCTCAACATATTCACTGCCTTTAGCTCCATCTTTAAGGTCTCTAAGTTCATGAATGCCTCTAGGATGGATGCCATATACAATCTCAAAAGGGCTTTTCCCTGTGGTTCTATTAACAGTGTCATTATAAGCATATTTTTCTTGTGCAATGAGTTGGTCCCATGTCTGACCATACTCCTTTGTCAAACACCTTAGGAGATTACCAAAGCTCCTATTTACTACCTCTATCTTACCATCTGAATGAGGATGGTAGGAAGATCCAAATAATAAGTTGGTGCCCAACTTCTGCCAAAGAGTCTTCCAGAAGTGGCTCATAAACTTGGTATCTCTGTCAGACACAATACTCAGTTGTAAACCATGAATCCTAACAACCTCCTTGAAGAGTAAAGAAGCTATTTGACTAGCATCATTCATTGTCTTTCATGGCACAAAGTGATCCATCTTACTAAATCTATCTACAATCACATAGACACTATCCATTCCTTGTCTAGTCTTGGGTAGACCTACCACAAAATCCACACTTAGGCATTCCCATGGCCTGGTTGGAATGGCTAAGGGCTGATATAGACCTACATTTGTAGATGTTCCTTTTGGCATTCTGATAGATAACACATCCCTCAACATATCTCTTCACATCCAAGTTCATCTTGGGCCAAAAATAGAATCTTTGGACTAACACCTGAGTTGTATTAATCCCAAAATGGCCACTAAGTGCACCATTGTGTTTCTCTTGTATGAGATTAATTCTTATTGAACCTCTAGGGATACACAACTGACCCCCTTTAAACAAAAGACCAGACTACAAAGTGTACTCAGATTATTGACTATGAAAGTGGTTTTTATACCCTTGACATACCTTGTAGATGTGTCTAAAGTCCTCATCTGCTTCATACATGTCCTTGAAGTTGTCGATCCCCATACTCTGCAGTTGAATCTCCTGAATGGTCAATGCTCTTCAGCTCAAAGCATCTGCAACTTTATTTTGCAACCCTTTCTTGTGTTTGATGTTGAATGTATATGCTTGTAGGTACTCAACCCACTTCATGTGCTTATGACTCAATTTGTCTTGTGAGTTCAAGAAACTCAATGCTTGGTTGTCAGAATAGACTATAAAATCCTTTAGCAATAGGTAATGCCTCCATTTTCTCAATGAATGGACTAGAGCATACATCTCTAGGTCATAAGAAGAATATCTCTTCTTAGCTTCACTCAACTTCTCCAAATGGAAGGTTCCTAGTCTTCCCTTCTAACTTAAAACTACTCCAATTGCCACATTTTTGGCATCACACTTCACTATGAACAATTTTTCAAAACTTGGAAACACTAAAATTGGTTGGGTTTCTATCTTCTTTTTCAATAGTTCAAAGCCATTATTAGCTTTCTCATTCCAAAAAAATTTGGTCTTTATGCCTCCCTTAATTGTATCTAACATAGGAGCACATATTGCACTAAACTGTTTAATAAAATTTCTATAGTATTGTGTAAGACCATGAAAGCTCCTTACCTCAGTGCTTGTCCTTGGAGTAGGCCAGTTGATGATGGCCTCAACCTTACTTGGATCCATTTTTAAGTTACCTTGTGATAGTACAAAACTAAGGTACACCAGCTATGCCTTGATGAATTCACACTTTTCTAAGTTGATCATCAACTTCTCCTCTTGCAGCTTCTTAAATACCAATTCAAAGTGTTTGAGGTGCTCTTCTCTTGTCCTACTAAAGATGAGTATGTCATCCAAGTACACTACTACGAAATTCCCAATGTAGTCTTTCAGGAACTCACTCATCAACCTCATGAAAGTTGATGGGGAATTTGATAGGCCACTTGGCATGACTATCCATTCATATAGTCCTTCAGTAGTTTTGAAGGTTGTCTTCCACTCATCCCCTTCATTCACCCTTATTTGATGGTATCCACTTTTTAAGTCTATCTTTGTGAAGTATCTAGCCCCTCCTAGATAGTCCATTAGGTCTTCTATCCTAGGGATAGGGAACCTATACCTAATGGTAATCCTATTGAATTCTCTGGAGTCTGTACATAACCTCCAAGTTCCCCCTTTCTTAGGTGATAAGACTATGGGTACGGCACAGGGGATAATACTCTTTCTTATAAGACCTTGTTCTAACAATTCTTGAACTTTCCTAGCTATCTCTTCATTCTTTTGGGGAGTCATTTTATAGGCTGCCTTATTGGGTAGGGTAGCTCTAGGGATTAGGTCTATTTGGTGGCTTACTAACCTCTTAGGTGGTAAGGTGGCTATCTGTCCATCACTCACTATCCCTTGATACTTTACTAGCATATCTTGAACTTCTTTGGGTAACTTTGTCTTCTTCTTTGATTTGTCTGCATCTTCCTTTGTATTCAACAATAGGGCAAAGCCAATTCCTTCTCCTTCATCTCTATTCTCTAAGAACTCCTTTTCACCCACCATAAGAGCATTTAGACTCGTAGACTTCACTTCTACATCCTCCATCAGTGACTGAATCTTGTATGTCACATTGTCTTTCTTGAAAGTGTAGGAGTTTTTCACTCCATTATACATATTCATCCAGTTAAATTGCCATGGTCTACCTAGGAGAAAGTGACAAGCATCCATAGGTAATACATCACATAAAACTTTATCTTTATATCTCCTAATGGAGAATTCCACCCAAGATTGTTCATTAACTAGCACATGTTGTCCTTTGTTAAGCCATGTGACTTTATAAGGGTTGGTGTGGGGTATCCTTGTCATGTTTAGCTTGTTGACTACCTCCTCTGACACAATGTTGTTAGTTGATCCTGAGTCTATGATAACTCTACACACCTTTCCCATCATTTTACACTTCACTCTAAAGAGTTCTCTCCTCTGACTTCTTTCTTCCTTCACTAGTTCTTTTATGAGAGTTCTCCTTATCATAAGTTTTTCTCCCTCCTCTGATTCCAATGGGACTTTAGGGTTCTTGTTCCCATTTGTCTCTTCATGAACATAGTTCACTCTTTTTTCACCTCCTTTTGAAGTACTTCCCTTCTCTGGACACTTATATGCAGGATGTCCTAACTGGTTACAATGATAACACTTCATGTTTGCAAAATAGTTTCCTCTCCCTTGGCTACTATCTCTTCCTCTATTGTTAGAGTTCCTTCCTTTGCTTGAAATTCCCCTATTGAAGTTCCCTTCATGTTTTTCAGTAAGCTTAGTCTCTGATTCTCCTTTGGATTCAGAGCTTCTTCCTCCATAACCACTTTTTTTTCCTCTAGCATCTCTTCCTCTACCTCTTCCTTTTGAAATATTGGAATCTTGTTTCTTCTTCAACTTATCCTCCACCTTGATAGCAATTTTGTGGCACTTCTGAACTATATCTAGAGCCAAAAGACTCATCTCATCTTGAATGGTCCATTTGAGGCCATTAAGATACCTTACTACTTTCACTTTCTCATATTCTGCTATCCTTGACCTCATACAAAGTCTTTGGAACTCTTCAATGTAAGAGTTAGCATCTAGGCCCTTCTACATTAGACCTTGTCTTCTCTTATGGAGTTAGATTTCATAATCCTTAGGGATGTAAGCCTCTCTTACCTTTTCTACCATAGCTCTCCATGAAGCAATAGTCTTCTTCCCATCCTTCTCTCTCTCATTTTGGATAATTTCCACCAAGTGAGTGCAGATCCTCTCAACCTAGATTTTTCAACCTTCACCTTTTGAGCCTCAGTGATGCCATCACACTCAAAATGGTTTTCTAAGCCCTCTATCCAATCAATAGCTACTTTTGGTTCCATTTTTCCACTAAAAATGGGAACTCCTTCTAATGCTTTTCCTCTCATAGCTTTTAGAGCTTTCAAGAATGGTTCTTGTTCACTGACAGGGTCATTCTCAGGGACTTCATCTTCAATGGAAAGGTCTTATCATTTCCCTCCAACCTTATCTAACACTTCATCTGCCTTCACATCAACTTCATCAACTTTTTGTTCAAGTTGAGCTAATCTATCTCGGATTAGCCTATTCTCCTCCTCTTTTGCATCCACCTTCTTTGCTAATTCATAATTAGTCACCATTTTTTACTCTCTAAGGGATTCCTCTGGTTGTAACACTAACCACAAGCCTGATCAAAGAGGCTCTGATACCAATTTGATAGAAGTAATCTCCAAAGTGTGCTTGCACAATCCCCAAGATTGGACTTAGTTTTCCCTAGCCCAATACAGGATCCTAACTCCACTATAGGATCTCACCAATTCAATAGAGACTCTATCTAATACCTCACCTAACTCTTCTCTAAGAGTTACAATGATTGTGCTTTCACCTTGGATGACAACTATCTCAGTTTTGTCTGATTGCTTCCAAAAGACTTGAAGAAACTAATGCAAATTTCTCCATTCCAAAATACTCCATGCTTCAAGGGAAATGTGGATCCTTGTGATGTCCTCCTTACTCCAAAACAAATCAAAATCTATAAGTTTTTCCACTCCAAGTAGTCGAGTTCACAACTTATCTTCAAATTGTCCAATTAGGCCTAATGGCTCAATTAGCCCTATCCAGAGGGTTTTTCTGGAATAACTTGCAAAACTCACACACAACCCCTAAAACTATTTAGGGATCTAGATACCCTTTTTGAATACCTAAAGTATTTCTAAGGTCTGATGTCCCCAACTCTCTATACAACATTGTCCTAGAAAGTAGGGCTTTTAGGCCTATTTTGGTGCATTACAAGCAATGGTCTGATTTCTCCTCACAAATAAATCTAGTTGGATTGGCACAGCTCTCGAATCAAACCTAGGGACTCATAAGAAACTAAAAACACTCTGAAATCACCTTGTTCAATCCTCCATCTCATTCCCTTGTCTCTACAATGGGTTTCTAACCTCTCATGCACCCAACCAGGCTGTCCTAACTCACCTAGGGCATGAGTTTAAAAATAGCTCCACTCATCCCCTGAACTCCAACCAATATATACAAAATGTAAAAAGGCTCCACTATGATATTTATCCACTTTTTCAAGGTTTCCATGGTTGAATCTCAAGTGGGAGCCATGAAAGCAAAAACTGGCTAAAAGACATCAACATACTACCTAGTTTACTATTATTTTCCTACCACTCGAAGATTAACTGAAAAAAAAATTCTCTCTGAAAAGAAAAGTCTTTTATCACTCCACTCTACATGAATCCATGGTTAAATTTTGAGATTCAATCCATTACAACACCATTAACATGAAAATGAGTAGATTGTGCACTGTATATAGGGAACTCTTCTTTCTACTCACAAAAACTTGATTACAAAAACTCTCTCCTCGGGATTCAAGCCTGAGAATGTCTTAGATCCCATTCTCCACCATTCTAGGCCACTAGAAATCAATTCCCACTCCTACATTTGTGGGGATCCTATGTTGTCAAGTTGCATGCAACATTTGCAATTTCTTGCAAATGTTGTCATGACAACTTTTGGCATCTTTTGCATTTACTTATGCCAACTAGAATATAGGACCTCTATGCTTTGTAGTTCAATGAACTAACCCCATTTAATGACCTCAAGGAATATTTTACATCCTTCATGGGTCTAGGACACATTTTGAACCCAAATCCCAACCTTAGACCAACTAGGCCTAACTAACAAAAACAACTAACAATGACTACTTGGTGACCTTGGTACTAACACAAACTGAGGTATTCCACATGACCTACTAAGGCCTCAAAGAAAAAACACATCTCTGACTTGGCTAAGGTCAGATAGAAGCCAAAAAATTCTAAGGATTGAGGATTTCCTAGGTGCTCCAGCACTAGGGAGGGGCTCTCACCCCAAGCATGTTTTTGAGATACTCAAAAGCATCTTTTGGAAAATGTTTTGTAAATATATCTTCTATCTATTCCTTTGTGCTAACATACTTGGGTCTAATCTCTTCCTCTAGTACCTTGTATCTCAAGAAATAATACTTAATAGAAATATATTTAGGCTTTGAATGCATTATAGGATTCTTCGACATATTCAGTGTGCTAGTGTTGTCACAATGGATAACCACTGGATCTTCAAAAATTATTCCAATGTCCTTCAATATTTTTTTCATCCAAATAACTTGTGTACAATTTATAGTAGCAACAACATACTCGGATTTAACAATAGACTGAGAAATATAATTCTTCTTCTTACTTAGCCATGAAACCAACCTTTTTCCAAGGAAAAATGCTCCAACACTTGTACTCTTTCTATCATCCACACTACATGCCCAATCAACATCAGTATAAGCCTGCCAAATAAAGTCATCTAATTTTTCATACCATAATCCATACTCTATTGTTCCTTTCAAGTATCTGAAAATTATTCTCATAGCAACAAGGTGTGTCTCTTTAGGATCTGCTTGATATCTTGCCACAATTCGAACTGCATTGGAAATATCTGGTCTTGTGTGAGTTAGATATTTTAAACCTCCAATAATTGATTTGTACTTTTTCTAAAAACACTCTAATTTTCATCATTACTAGTAAGTTTATAACCAGTCACCATGGGTGTCCCAACAGGTTTACAATCTTCCATTCCAAACTTCTTCAACATTTCCTTAAGGTACTTGGTCTGAGATATAAAAATACCATTCTTATTCTCATTAATTTGCAAACCAAGAAAAATTTTCATCTCACCAATAATTGACATTTCAAATTCTTTTTCCATTTATTTAGAGAAATTTTTACTCATTTTATCATGGCCTCCAAAAATTATATCATCAACAAAAACTTCTATGATTATAATTCCATCTTCACCAGTTCTGAAATATAAATTACTGTATACATTACCTTTTCTAAAACCGAGATGAAGTAGATACCTGTCTAGCCTTGCATACCATGCTCTCGGTGCTTGCTTCAGTCAATACAATGCTTTCTTCAACTTAAAAGCCATGTCTTCATCTTATGTCAAAGGAAATCCATCATGTTTCTCTATGTATACTTCTTCTTCCAAATCTCCATTCAAGATTGAAGATTTCACATCCATCTAATATACTTTAAAGTCTTTAGGTGTAGCATAAGCAAGAAATAATCTCACAGCTTCCAAACTGGCAACAGTAGAAAATATTCCTTCAAAGGCTATGCCTTCTTGTTGCAAGTAGCCTTTACAAACTAGTCTAGCCTTATTTCTTACCACTGTTCCATCCTCATCCATTTTTTTTCTGAAAACCCATTTAGTTCCTATCACATTTTTGTTTTTAGGTCTTGGAACCAATTCCCAAGAGTTGTTTTTATTTATCTGTTCTAGTTCCTCCTTAATAGCTTTAGTCCAAGATTCATCTCTACATGCTTCATCAGTAGTTTTTGGCTCAAATTGAGAAATAAAAAGAAATTCATCTCTTACTTTTTATCTTGTCATCATTCCTTTACTTGCATTACTAATGATTTGATTTTTAGGATGGTTCTTCTTAACATACATTAGAGTCTTAGGAGTTTTAGTAATCTCAATTGATTCATCTTCAACATCTTCATCAATTTCCAAAGGTTCTGTAGGATTAGCAGTGACCTATTTTATCTCTTCAATCTGACCACATTCATACATTGTTTCTTGAATCTAAAACTTTTCATCTATCCTCACAATAGTGCTTTCAATCAACTTCCTCAATCTCAGATTAAAAAATTTATAGGCTTTTCTATTAGTAGAATAACCAAGGAAGATACCTTCATCACTTCTAGCATCAAACTACCCTATCTCATCTTCTCTTTTGATATAGCATTTAATTCCATATATTTTGAAATATTTTACAGTAGGAGTATGTTCAAACCATAATTCATAAGGAGTCTTACTTGTACCTTCTCTGATTCTAAATTCTTTTCAAGGTGTACACAACAGTACCAACAACTTGTCTCCAATGAACATGTGATACATTTCCTTCTAGCAGCATAGTTCTAGCAGCATCTAATATTGTTTTTTTTCTTTTCTCTTATATCCCATTCTGTTGTGGTGTCCTAGGAACATATGTCTGTCTGAATATTCCCTGCTCTTTGCAGTAGATATTAAATAAATATGAAGTAAACTCACCACCTCTATCTGATCTCAAATATTTTATCTTCAAACCTAATTCATTCTCAACTTTTTCTTTGAATATCTTGAATTTTTCAAATGCCTTGGATTTCTCTCTTAAATATGTAACCCACATCATTCTAGAAAAGTCATAAAAAAAAAGTATAAAGTACCTTTCACCATAATAAGATCTTATTCTTGTAGGACCACACAGATATGTATGTACTAGATCCAACTTCCCTTTTGCTGAATAAGATTTTCTTTTAAAACTGCTTCTAGTCTTCTTCCCCATAACAGACTCTCTCCACATAGTTTTCAATGGTTTTACAATCTTAGGTAGATCTCTTTCCTGCATTAGTCATACTTGCCTTCACAATGTTATCAAATTTAACATGAAAAAATCTTCTATGCCATAACTAAGTGTCATCAACCTTCGTAATAAAAAAAGCCTCAAATGTATTCAATTCAAATACATTACCTCTAGATTTAGTACCAAATGCGATCAAGTCACTTGATTTACTTATGATAGAAAATTTCCCATTAATGAATTTCAATTGATAGCCTTTGTTCACTAACTGTCCAACACTCAACAGATTATGCTTAAGTCCATGAAAAAGAAGTACATTGTTAGTATTAGTTTTTCCATCCAGAGAAATAGATCCAATTCCAATGATAAGCTTAGGACTATTTTCACCAAATCTAACAACACCACCATCATATCTTTTCATACTAAAAAACTTGTTCTTATCTCCAGTCATATGATGTGAATAGCCACTATCTATAACCCATTCAGTTTTATTTTCAACACGAGATACTAAGGATTTTTATTCATGTATAGGTTCATCATCCTTAATAGAAATAAATCTAATCTCATCATAGTCAACAACATCATCATCAGAAACACCTTCACTAGCATAGTAACATTCCTTGTCTTTTGGATACTTTGATTTTTAAAAGTTAGGTTTATGTTTTGGAACCCTTGTAGGACATCAAGATGCAAAATGACCTATCTTGTTGCATGAAAAACATTTTAAAGGTAACTTTCCTTCAAATTTACCCTTATCTCTCTTTTCTCTTCTACCAATCAGGGCTACCACTTCATCTAGCTTTCTTTCTTCTTACTATATCTATTCCCATTCATCAACATAGTCTCCAAGTTCTTCTCTCAAGCCACTATTGCTGGTGCTCACAATTCTAGATAAGGTCTTTTTGTTTCTTTGCACACTTGCCTTGAATGCTGACTCAACTTTAGGTAGAGAATGTCCTAGTTATGCGGCCTCAAAATTAGTTAGCTTTCCATTAAATATATCTCTTCTGAAGGTCATTGTCAAAGGTATAATCTCCTCTATATCTTGTACTTTAGTTCTCTATGCAGGTGTCAGAGATCTGAGAATCTTCATAATCACTTCTTAATCACTGTAAGTACCTCCAAATTTCCTAGTGCCATTAACCACTTCACTAATTATCTATTCATATACTCTAATGTTATCATCATATTTCATTTTCAATGATTCCATCTTTGTCTTCTAGTTTTTTAGCTTCACTTATTTTGTAAACTTATCTCCCTCATACAATACTTCCAATCTTGTCCAAATTTCATGTGCAGAATATAAGTCTTTTACTTCTGTGAATTCAACTTCAAAAATTGCGCAGACCAATGATTCCCTTGTGACCATGTTACATGAAAATAACTTCTTTTCATATTTAGTATCTTAATCCAATTCATCCTCGGTCTTTATCTTTTCCTTTCTTTATGTGGTCATCTAGTAGTCGATTCCCAAACATAGAAAATGTGTTCTCATCTTGTTCTTCCAAATGTCAAAGTTTTCAGGATCAAATTTTAGACTATCCTTCCTCTAGTAAGTCATCTTCAAGAGCACCTCAAGGTGTTAATATTTCTCTCTAAGGACCAGCAGCTCTGATACTAATTTTTAGGAATAACAGACCACAAGCACAACTCAGAGGGGGGGGGGGGGGAATNGGGGGGGTGAATCAGTTGCAAGACATATTATGAAACATTAAACTTTATAAACCAATCCTTAAATTCAAATAATAAAACAATAAATTCCAACACAATAAAACAATCCATTTTTGTCAAGGAAACCCTATTAAAGGTAAAACCTTGATGGGAATTAGCACCCACAAATGATGTACTAAGAGTATAGTATCCTAGTTAAGAGATTTAGCCCTATTAGGAGCTTATTATAAAATTACAATACATAGTCCTTGTTAAAGGACATACCCTATTAGGATTCAAGAGTAATAGTGGGATAACTACCCAGGCACACTGCCTAAATAAGGTTAAAGAGACCCTCAATGATTTACAATCCAAACAAGTGTATATCACAAATATACAATCCAGTGAACTGTCTGATAGAAACTATCTTTTCTTGGTCAGTTCCAATGAATTATTATAACCACAAACTCTGATCTACATCCAGTAGCTAATAAATCTTTGTAGCTTCCACACTTCTTTGTATTTTCAATTACCTTCTCATCATTCCTCCATCAAAAATTTTCAAAAGAAAAGATATCTCATATATACCCTATTACAATAATTGATTAGGTCAGACAATTAAGATTTCCCAAAGTACAAATAATTATTTAACCCCTTGCTAAGATACACAAGGTACCTAAAACAAGTAAACATCAATTACAATACATCAAGTATAATCCAAGATCCACAATCTATTCTCACAATCCATAATGCACGCTACATCTACGAAGTTGGCCCCAAATAGGTCTCCTCCAGAATACACACCAAAACTGACATCACCAACGATCACATGACTTACGATCTACAAAAAAAACTCCTAAATATGCCTTCTATTATCTCTTAAGCTCGCATAACTTGAATCATAATCGCCTGTAAGATATCACTAAAACATAGAGACTCACTCTGTCAAGCATCACTGTTACAGTCCAAAACTAGTCTTCACTAAAACATTTGTAACAAATCCAATATGAAACATTAATCCAAGAGACCTTAGGAATAAGTTCATCACACATCCTTCTACATATCATCATCTTTGCTCATTCTAATTCAACCATACAGTATCTTTACACTTCTATCAGTCATCATACAATAGTAATAACTAGTCTGTTCTCTCCATAGGAACATATGTTGACATTAGTGACAAAACATGAATGCCAATAGCATCAGTAGTATCCAATTCTGATATCATCCAACAAATCATTATGCTATTTCATAATAAACCATTGAAAGGATACATCCATTCAATTTTCCATAAATATCTCAGTGGGAAACACATCATGATGCAAATATTTGTAATGTAAAAGTATAAATGAAATTAAGCATTAGGTCATATCATTATTAGGTATAACATAAATTTTAATAATCACAAAAGGAAGTATTATCATTTTTAGACATATTATTATCATTCATTAAAGGAGATTAATTACTATGAATTAATTATGTAATAGCGTTAAAATTAAATACATAATGAATTAATTATGTAACTATACAAGTAAAAAAAATTCTATCAAGAAATCAATATCAAATATATAATATATATACTTATCGCATACATCATACATTTTAATCATGTTAGTCATGATCTTCTTATTCATACAACTCTTTGTTCATATCATCCAATCCAGAATTGACATAGTAAGGATCAACATCATCATCATCATCATCATCATCATCATCATCATCATCATCATCATCATCATGAACTTTAACTCCTACATCATCATGATCTTGTTCCTCTTCTTCAACATCTTCATCAGGCACATCATCAACTAGATACTAATCATGATCATCTACATCATCTTCTAGTTATTTGGTATCTTCTTCATCCATCACATTATACTTTACCAAAATTACTCTAGGATCATGTCTAACAACAAATGACCAACCCGACTTATGTAGAACCTCTGAGTAAAATACCTTCTCACATTGGATTGGAGGAGCATATGGCTCTTTTAATCTAGTTTTCTCAAATGACCTTGTATTAACCATTGTAAATACATTATCATATTCAACAACAGTTCTGTCAGGATCATTTTCATTCAATCATATCCTGTACCATTGGACAATAAATAGAACTAATTTTAAGGACCTAAATTCATGCTCAAGTATATCATCCCGAATCCCATAGTATCAATTTTCTGAGGCTTGAGGATGTACGTTGCTTCTAGATGAAATATTACTCACCTAAATGACTATGGTTATCTAAGAATCACAAGGTTTCTTTGTGTCATCAAAATTTTTGATGTGAAATTAATGACAATTGCACCATATAGCGTTGTGGTGTTTCACCTGCAATATGTCAAACATGTAATTATTATTGCATCGCTAGTTGATAAACATATTTATCCTTGGTCGAATGTATGTAGAAAACAACACACACACACACACACACACATATATGTCTATATATGTATATATTTATATACACACACACACATCAATACAATTGAAAAAAATTAAATAATATGGGTTATTAATATATTTATACGTACTTGTTTATCTCCTAAACCATATGCTAAATGAATTTCTATTGGTGTAAAATTAGAATCTCCATTATAATGAGTTTGATTAACTAGTGAAGCCACACATTCCCATGTTAATGTGTGACTAGATTGTTGACATCGTTCAATCCATTCCACCATTCAATCAATAATGTTTGTGACATACAAATGTAGTGCATCCCACGCTCGACCAACTATATAAAAAAGAAATAGAAATTTACAACTAATGTATATTGAAGATTAAGAATTAATTAACTATAATATATATAAAAACCAAATGTAAAATTTATTCATATTAATGTTCATGAACATCTTATAATAACCTCTCACTTTCCTCAATCTACCTTTCCCCATTAGGTACTCGCCTTCAAATTTGTTAATGGAGTTGGGATCCCAAAGGAGACCTAAATGGATCTTTTCCTTGAACTTAGGAATACATTAAGTAATGTACATCATAGTATATTATACCATATATCCCTCCACCATAGAACCCTCAGGATGTGCATCACGTTCCCCATAGCTTTCTATAATTGAAATTATGTTAGTGAAGAAGAATAAATTAAAGAAGAGGAAGCATGTAGATATGAGCCAACTGATCATCATACCCAAGGTAGATCTATCTACTATGACTCTTAATGAAATGTATTAGTATGGATAATTTCTACAACTTAAGGAAATAAAAGATAAATTATTTCAAAAGAAAAAGAAGGCTGGTGCATTAGAAAGTGTTAAGGATGTACTACAAGAGATTGTTCCGGATGCCACTGTTGATTAAACTGACAGTCTCATTAGTCAAGTAGAAGGACTAATCCAACAAGTCAAAAATATGAATCAAGTCACTAATGACTATATGATGAAGGTTCATGAGAAGAAGATGGAACTGCAAATGATTGAAACCATTCTGAACAACATTGCAGTAGATAAGGTATTGGTTTCTGAGGCTTATATAGATATTGAGACTAATTTTTCTTATATTCTTTCAATATTTCATAAATTTTGTTCTATTTCCCAAAGTCACTAAGGATATAAGACAAAATGATGAATCTATTGAGACCGAGCTAACCGAGCAGCTAAAAAGTTTCACTATCGAGTCTGGCTCACTACAAGTTTACCACTCGAGGTTGAAACACTTGATGGGAATGCAACAAGAGATTACAAGAGAAAAAAATAAGATAAGGATGGAACTTCTTGAGTTGCAAGCACTTTTGATTACCAATATTGAATCAATGTAAATGCATTTGAAAAAGGCCAGGGATTCGGTTAATACCCCCGATGGCAGTTCACTAGACACTATCATTGGATTGGCAACTGATATTGCTGCTCAGATTATTGTACTTCACACACTTAAAGAATCATGGGAGAAATCCCTAGCTGATGCAAAGAAGAGGTATGTAATTTTTTTTTGTTTTCATCAGTCCGAAGGATGAAGATACATAAGTTTTTTTGGCATATTTTTCAAAAAAAGGGGGATAAATATTGTATAAGTTTAAAGGGGGATAGATATGGATAGATATACATATGAGAGATTTAAGTATACAAATTTTGAGGAGTATTATCCTAGGGGGAGTTTTGAGTTTTTGGAAGTTTTAAATATTCTGCAAAATTTTGATGACTATGAAGTTTTTGTCAAAATTCCCAACTAATGTCAAAGGGGGAGATTGTTACTGATGTGAGTGTTCCAAGGGGCTTGCTTGCACAATCTACCAAGAAGATCTTCTCTATCTTCTTCAAGGATCCTAATCTCCTCTAGGTTCTTATTAGGCTTATATCATTAAATATATCCTAATCCTACTCTTCTCTAAGAGTCTCCACTTGTGCTTCACCCTCTTGAAAGACTAACACCCTATAGTTAGTTCAATCTCCACTTCTCCAACTTGCACTTAGAAGAGTCTAAATGCCAATTTTCACTCTAGAATTCTTGATTCATTTATAGGGGTGTCCATCAACATGTAGACATCACATTCAATTATTTTTGAATCCATCTTGAGGAATCTCTTCACTCTTTGCAATCGAGTTCACACTTTTTGGCTTAAGGAGGCCTAATTCCTTGTAGCCCTATCCAGGGTGTTTTTCCCAACTAACTTCAAAATTTCCCAAATAGAATGAAAATATAAGACCATATTCAGATACCCTTTATCACCTTACAAGACATTTTCAATGTTTTAAGTTTAGTAGACCTCCGTAAATAGGTTTCCTACAAACTAGGTCTTATAGGGCTAATAGGCCTAAAAACTAGGACAGTCTGCAACACTATGCTAAACTTGTCCAAAAATTGTCTCCACTGATTCATATGAACTTGAAAAACTTAGTATGTTAGGGTAACACAAAACCCTAACTATACATGTACTTGGGCCATACTGTACCTTCTTTCCCTGCTCATGGAAACTCACCGTTTCTCCACCAAACCACAAATAGGACAGTGCATACTCGCCTAGGGCTTGGTCTTAAAAATAGCTACTTCTCTTTCCATAAATCCTAAATCTAAAAATATGTACACTACTAACTCCCCTAACATTTCCATCTATCCTTGGAAGTTTCCCATGGTTAGATTTCATGGGGGAGCCATATTTAGACTGACTGGTTAGGGCAAGACTAGTGAACTACTTAAACACAAAACAATTTACCTACGATTGAATAATAACTCTAATAAACTAACTTAATAAATGAAAAGTGTCTCTAATCCTCCTTAGAACACAAAAAAACTATTAATTTGAAGCTTTAAATCCATGAAGTATGACTATCACAAGGAAATGCTCAGGAATTCTGGAAACACACAATTGCTGACTGTATTACTCTTCACAAAATGTTACAACGAATCCTTTCCTGAATGATTCGAGTCTCTCCTACAATAGATGCATTATTAAACCATTGTAGGGCCTTTTTGGTCGATTCCCCACTCCTAGAATCAAGGAGAATCTGATGTAACCATTTGGTATGCAACATTTGCAATTATTGCAAATGTTGTCATGACAACAAAATAGCAACTTTTGGCATCTTTTCAATTATGCCTCTTTCCTACATTTTAGGAACTCTATCCTCTCCATCTAAAGGATCCAAGATCATTATATACCCTATGTCATTTTTATGTCCTCATTTATGAGATTAGGACACATTTAAGACTCCAATCCATCAACTAACAACTAAGCCTAAGAATTTGAAAACTACAAACAATGGCTAGTAATGTGACCTTGGTCCTAATGACTAACTCACTTAGCCTAAATTGAAAAGACCTCCTAAGGTAAAAATACAACTAACCTATCTTTACTTGGCTAATGTCAAGTACAAGCCAAAATGAACAACCATGGAGGCTAGCCTAGGTGCTCCTACAGCCTAGGTGTTCCTGCACCATCCTCCCCAAAACAAAAAGATCAATCCACCCTTGGATTGATGATTCTTGGATCAATACCTAGCTTCTTGAACTCTAATTATTTGACCCATTATACATCTCCATTTGTTTGATCATGTCTTTTGATCAAGTGCTCTTTATACTCTTTTGTTCTAGTCCTCGTGTAGATCTTGTATCTAGTATGCTATCAGCTCATGTGACTGTATCAGATGGTAATTGTAGCTCCTCCACATCTATGATGACTTATTGAAGAATTTTATCCAAGTCTTTCTTTGGTCCTTTGTAATGGGTTAAATCTGCAATGTTGAGGACATGTGACAGTCCACTATCTTCTGGGAGTTCTACTTTGAAAGCATTATCACCATACTTAGCCAAGATAGGACAAGGGCCTATCCTTCTCATCTAAAACTTGTGAGGGACTCCCTTCTACAATATTTATTTATTGATATGTACCATTACCATGTCACCCACATTAAACTCAAATGTCCTCTTACTTTCATCAACCTTTGCCTTATGTTTCAAGGTGTTTGCAGTCAAGGTTTTTTGGACTGTATCATGAATCTCTTGCATGGCCTGAGAAAAATCATCTGCATATCCACTTGCTTTTACTCCATCCTTCAAGTCTCTCAACTCATAGACTCCTCTAGGATGTAATCCATACACTACCTCAAAGGGGCTCTTCCCTGTTGACCTATTGATGGTGTCATTGTAGGCATACTCAGCCTGTCCAATCAATTGATGTTATTATTGTCCATACTCTTTTGTCAAGCATCTCAGTAGATTACCAAGGCTTCTATTCACCACTTTGGTCTATCCATCAGTTTGAGGATGGTAGGTAGATCCAAAGGATAGATTAGTACCTAATCTTTTCCAAAGAGTCTTCCAAAAATGACTCATAAATTTGGTGTCTCTATCTGACACAATGCTCTGAGGTAACCCATGGATTCTTACTATCTCTTTGAAGAATAGAGATGCTATTTGGCTAGCATCATTAGTGGTCTTGCATGGCACAAAGTGAGCCATTTTTCTAAACCTATCCATAACTACATACACACTATCCATACCTTGTCATGTTTTGGGTAACCCACCTACAAAATCCATGCTTAAGCAATCCCATGGTCTAGTAGGAATAGGTAGGGGCTGATAAAGGCCAGCATTTGATGAAGTACCCTTGGCTCTTTGACACACCATACAACTCTCTACATACCTCTTGACATCAATATTCATCCTCGGCCAATAGTAGAACCTTTGAACTAGTTCTTGTGTCTTTATGATCCCAAAATGACCACTCAATGTATCATTGTGCTTCTGTTGAATCATGTTCTCCCTAATGGAACCTCTAGGGACACATATCTTATTTCTTTTAAACAAAAGGTTACTTTGCCAAGTATATTCAACATACTCACTATGGAAATGTTTCTTGTATTCGACACATACCTTGTAAATGTCTGCAAAGTCCTCATCTTCAGCATATAGATCCTTGAAGTGATCTATTCCCATGCTCTTCAACTGCATTTCTTGAATGGTAAGAGCTCTTCTTGACAATGAATCAACAACTTTGTTAAGGAATTCTTTCTAATGTTTGATGTTAAAGGTGTAAGCTTGTAGGTAATCAACCCACTTCATGTGCTTGTGGCTCAATTTCTCTTGAGAATTTAGAAAACTTAAGGCTAGATTATCTGAATAAACAATGAACTCTTTGGGTAGCAAGTAGTGCCTCCACTTTCTCAAGGCTTGAACCAATGCATACAACTCAAGGTCGTAAGAAGAATACTTCTTCTTTGCTTCACTCAATTTCTCAGTGTGAAATGCTACTAGTCTACCCTCTTGGCTTAGGACAGCTCCAATAGCTAAGTTGCTTGCATCACATTCAATTGTGAAAAGCTTCTCAAAGCTTGGTAAGACTAACACTAGTTGGGTAGCAATATTTTCCTTCGGCAACTCAAAACTCTTGTTGGCTTTTTCATTCCACATGAACTTGGTATTCATTCCTCCTTTGATTATATCCAACATTGGAGCACAAATAGCACTAAATTGCCTTATGAACTTCCTATAATACTGAGCAAGTCCATGAAAACTCCTTACCTCTATTGCTGTCCTTGGAGTGGGTCAATTCATGATGGCTTCTACCTTACTCTTGTCCATCTTCAGATTACCATGAGATAGAACAAATCCTAGGTACACTAGCTCTATTTTGATGAACTCACATTTCTCCAAGTTAATCATTAACTTCTCTTTGTGTAGCCTCTTAAGTACTAATTCCACATGCTTGAGGTGTTCCTCTCTTGTCTTACTAAAGATAAGTATATCATCTAAGTATACCACTACAAACTTGCCAATGTGGTCTTTAAGTACTTCATTCATGAACCTCATAAAATTTGATGGTGCATTTGATAAGCCAAATGGAATGACTAGCCATTCATACAGCCCTTCAATGGTCTTGAAGGCTGTCTTCCACTCATCTCCTTCATTCACCCTTATCTGGTGATAGCCACTTTTTAAATCTATCTTGGTGAAGTACCTTGCACCTCATAAACAATCCATCAAGTATTCTATCCTACGGATAGGGAACCTATATCTGATAGTGATCCTATTTATGGCTCTGGAGTCAGTACAAAATCTCCAAGTACCTCCTTTCTTAGGGGCTAGTACTATGGGTACAGCACAAGGACTAATACTCTTCCTTATAAGACCTTGTTCTAGTAACTCTTGAACTTGTCTAACTATTTCCTCATTCTGTTGAGGTGTCATCTTTTAGGCTACCTTATTGGGTAGGGTATCTCCAGGAATAAAGTCAATCTTATGGATTATGGGTCTTATAGGGGGTAAGGTTGATGGCTATCCATTACTTACAATGCCTTCATACTTTTGCAACATTTCTTGTATCTCTTGTGGCAGCTCTATCCTCTTTACTATTTTTTCTTCCTCTTCCTTGGGTTTTAACACTAGAGAAAAACCAGCTCCTTCTCCTTCTTCCATGGCCTCCAAGAACTCTTTCTCACTCACCATTAGTATATTTGGACCAGCTATCTTCACTTCTACATCTTCTAACAATGACTGAATTTTAAAAGTCACGTTATCCTTCTTGAAAGTATAGTTCTTCACTCCATCATGGATAGCTTGGCGGTCAAATTTCCATGGCCTACCTAGAAGAAATTGACATGCATCCATGGGTAGTACATCACATAGTACCTTGTCCTTATATCTCCCTATAGAGAACTCTACCCATGCTTTCTCATTCACCAAGACATGCTATGCCTTATTGAGCCATGTTACCTTGTAGGGATGAGTATGAGGTATTCTTGTCATACCTAACTTGCTGACTACTTCCTCTGATACAATATTATCAGTAGACCCTGAGTCTATGATAACTCTACATAATTTACCCATCACCTTACATTTGATCCTAAATAAAGACCTCCTTTGGCTTGGCTCCTCATTGATTGGCTCCTTGATCAATGTTCTCCTCATCATGAGGTTCTCACCTTCCTTTGAGTTTAATGGTACCTCAAGGTGTTTATCAGCTATACTTGTATCTTCTTGGACGAGATTAGTCCTCTTGTTACCTCCTTGAGAAGTACTACCCTTCTCTGGACACCTATAAGCAGGGTGTCCCATTTGGTTACAATGGTAACATTTCATATTGGCAAAGTAATTGCCTTTTCCTTGTCCACCACTTCTGCCTCTAAAATTGGAGTTACTTCCTCTACCACCTCTACTGGAACTTTCTTCTTTCTACTCATTGTATTTGACTTCTCCTTGTGTCCTTAATTCTGAACTCCTCCTACCATATCCACCTCTTTGTCCTCTACTATCTCTTCCTCTACCTCTTCCTTTAGAACTTTGTTCTTGTTTCCTCTTTCCTTTTTCTTCTATCTTCAAGGCCATTTGATAGCATTGGAAGATGGTTTTTAAGTTCACTAGACTCACATCTTCTTGAATAGACCATTTAAGTCCATTCATATACCTAGCTAGCTTGATTCTTTCATCTTCAACCACTTGTGACCGTAGGCACAACTTTTGGAACTCTTCAGTGTAGTCTTGGACATCTAAGTCTTTTTGTTTGAGATTATGTCTCCTTCTATGTAGCTACACTTCATAGTCATCAAGAAAATAGGTTTGCTTCATCCTAGTCACCATGCCCTTCCATGTGGCTATAGGACTCTTTCCTTCCTTTTCTCTTTTAGTTTGAACAAACTTCCATCATGTGAGAGCTGAACCTCTCAATCTTGACTTGGCCACATTCACTTTTTGGGCCTCTATGGTACCATCACATTAAAAATGGTTCTCTATGTTGTCTATCCAATCCACTACTGAATCTGGATCCATTTGTCCACTAAATAGTGGCACACCCTCCAAAGCTTTACCACTCAAAGCCTTCAATGCCTTTAAGAAGGGTTCTTGATCACTGACAGGATCAGGGGTTGGAGCTTCTTCTTCTATATCCACTACTTTCTCCCTTGATTCTTCTTATTTTTGGTCAATCTTATCCTTCATCTTCTCAGCTTTGTCTTCGACTTCTCCCAAGAGTTGCCCCATTTGAGACAATCTTTCTCTTAATGACTTGTTGTCTTCTTCTTGTTTTTCCACCTTTTTAGCTAACTCAGCATTCATCACCATGACTTTGTCTTTTTCTGATTCTCCAGGTGTATTCTCTCCCATTTATTTAGTAGGCTGAAACATCCACCACAATCCTGATCTTTAATCAAGCTCTGATACCAATATGATGTGAGTGTTCCAAGGGGCTTGCTTGCACAATCTACGAAGAAGATCTTCTCTATCTTCTTTAAGGATCATAATCTCCTCTAGGTCCTTATTAGGCTTAGATCATTAACTAAGTCCTAATCCTACTCTTCTCTAAGAGTCTCCACTTGTGCTTCACCATCTTGAAAGACTAACACCCTATAGTTAGTTCAATCTCCACTTCTCCAACTTGCACTTAGAAGAGTCTAAATGCTAATTTTCACTCTAGCCTTCTAGATTCATTTGCAGGGGTGTCCATCAACATGTAGAAATCACATTCAATTATTTTGGAATCCATCTTGAGGAATCTCTTCACTCTTTGCAATCGAGTTCACACTTTTTGGCTTAAGGAGGCCTAATTCCTTGTATCCCTATCTAGGGTGTTTTTCCCAACTAACTTCAAACTTTCCCAAATAACATGAAAATATAAGACCATATTTAGATACCCTTTATCACCTTACAAGATATTTTCAAGGTTTTAAGTTCAGTAGCCCTCCGTACATAGGGTTCCTACAAACTAGGTCTTATAGGGCTAATAGGCCTAAAAACTAGAATAGTCTGCAACACTATGCTAAACTTGTCCAAAATGTTTCTCCACTAATTGGTATGAACTCGACCAACTTAGTATCTCAAGGTAACACAAAACCCTAATTGTACATGTACTTGGGTTGTACTATACCTTCTTTCCCTGCTCATGGAAACTCACTGTTTCTCCACCAAACCACTAACCAGACAGTGCATGCTCACCTAGGGCTTGGTCTTAAAAATAGCTACTTTTCTTTCCCTAACTCCTAACTCTACAACTATGTACACTACTAACTCCCCTAACATTTCCATCCATCCTTGGAATTTTCCCATGGTTAGATTTCATGGGGGAGCCTTATTTAGACTGACTGGTCAGGATAGGACCAGTGAACTACTTAAACACAAAACAATTTACCTACAACTGAATACTAACTCTAATCAACTAACTTACTAAATTAAAAGTGTCTCTAATCCTCCTAAGAACACAAAAAAACCATTACTTCAAAGCTTTCAATCCAGGAAGTATGACTGTCACAAGGAAATGCTCAGTAATTCTGGGAACACACAATTGCCGACTGTATTGCTCTTCAAAAAATGTTACAATGAATCCTTTCCTGCTTGATTCAAGTCTCTCCTACACTCGATGCCTTCTTCCACCATTGTAGGGCCTTTTTGGTCGATTCCCCACTCCTAGAATCAAGGAGAATCTGATGTAACCATTTTGCATGCAACATTTGCAATTATTGCAAATGTTGTCATGACAACAAAATAGCAACT
Organism: Thuja plicata; assembly: GCA_018584345.1. Classification (NCBI taxonomy): domain Eukaryota; kingdom Viridiplantae; phylum Streptophyta; class Pinopsida; order Cupressales; family Cupressaceae; genus Thuja; species Thuja plicata. The sequence continues at coordinate 911,210 of MU228305.1, forward strand.
TTTGGCATCTTTTCAATTATGCCTCCTTCCTACATTTTAGGACCTCTTTCCTCTCCATCTTGAGGATACAAGATCATTGAAGACCATATGGCATCTCTACATCCTCATTTATGAGATTAGGACACATTTAGGACTCCAATCCATCAACTAACAACTAAGCCTAAGAATTTGAAAACTACAAACAATGGCTAGTAATGTGACCTTAGTCCTAATGACTAACTCACTTAGCCTACATTGCAAAGACCTTCTAAGGTCAAAATACAACTAACCTATCTTGACTTGGCTAATTTCAAGTACAAGCCAAAATGAACAAACATGGAGGCTAGCCTAGGTGCTCCTACAGCCTAGGTGCTCCTGCACTAGTTACTCCCACCTAAGTTATTTTGTTGTCATTATTTTTTTAGAAGTCATACTGTTCATAAGAGACCATTGTTAAAGTGCAAAGAGATATTCATAAAAGCAATCTAGTTATGCACTGAGAAGAGACATACACCGAGCAGAGACATGCACCAAGAAAAGAGAGTAACCAAGTGAGTCAATTACCGAGTGAGTAAGTCACCGAGCAGTAACAGTTACTGAACTGGGAACTCTATGTTTCTGAGAAAGAATAGAGCATGTTACCAAGTTTCATAGAGCTGACATAGTCATTCCATGCAAATACAATGAATATGGACACTGAGCACTGGATGTTTTTCAGAACCCAAGGTGAGGGTGAGTTATAAAATTGGGATTACAAAAGGAAGATTGTAAATCATCATGAGGCTGATCCAAAAATGAAAATAAAGAAGCAATAATGCATTGGAAGTGTAACCAATATTGCACCACTTAATATCCATCGTTGAAACATGAAGCCCTAGATCTTTGTTAACCGCCTGAAAGACATACAAAAGATTAGAGAAATAGAATACAAATGATGATGAGATGATGAGAAGATGTGTATGAAGTGGATTTAATAAGTGAAGGATATATATGTAGAGTAAAGAAGAGCTTAAGTTATAGAGCTACCAAATACAGTTTGAGGTAACAAAGTCAATGAGCACAATGAGTCTGAACAACAATTGACTGATGCATTTACACAGACAATTTGTAATAAGTTTTTTTTGTATTAGGAGTAGTACAAACCCATTACTGGGTAGGCCCTAACATGTCTTATATTGTAAATCCTTTAACATGGTACATCTCTCAGATTAGAGTATAAAATCCTTTCACAAGGTGGACTCAATAAGTCTTATTTTATGACATATGACTGATTGAATTTTTGAAGATGTTAAGTTGATCACCGAAATACAAAAACATAATGCAAGACATAAAGTAAGTTAATGGATTATATTTTTATTGATGTCAACTTGATATAATCTAATTGGTTATATACAAAGTGTCAAAGACTTAAGAGAATCAGAGAGATAAATATTATGCTTTCAGTAATGCATAAAAGATCAACATTCACTAAGTGACTACATACACCGACGGGTAGTGCATCCCGGTAGACAGAGAAACCTGAAAGTAAAGTCACCGTGATGCCTAAGAAAGAAACCTAACAAGGATTATTGTCAAGCAGACTCACAAGCATAACCAATGAGAAGAACTTCATAGTGATGCCCGATGGACAGACAACCCCGATAGACAGACAACCCCGATAGACAGACAACCCTAATAGATAGACAACCCTGATGGACAGACAACCCTGACGGTGATGCCTGAGGAGAACTCAAGTGTTGACCAAAGCTATCAAAGAGTTAAACACTGAAAATAAATGAAGTTTAGAAATGACAAAAGACTTAGCTGGAAAGAGCTAAAGATATACTTAACTGGTTGTTAACATTGTTTTCATTGACAAGTTAAAGCTAGAGATAAGTAAAATATTTAAAGTTGTTTTATCCAATTTCAAGGAGAAATCTACGGGATAAAATTGAAGTAAATATTTAAAGAAAGATTGGCTAGAATTGTGGATCACACCAAGAACAAGAAAATCAAGAAGTGAGAAATGGTGATATCATGTCTATAAAGAGATAATCTAATTCATTATGAATTAGGGGAGTGAATAGAAAAAGAGGATGATAGAGAGAAATTGATGAAGAGCAACTTCATACAGTCCTAATCAATCAAGCTGAGGAAAGAGCTAAATATTTTTGTGTACACTGAGAAATAGAGAAGCACAACATCACTGAGTAGAAAGAAGTGGAGCAAAGATACATTGATCAGAAAGGTATTATGAGCTTACAATAGATCTGAAAATCTACAAGTCTAAGTTGTATGTGTGAACATATCATAAATACTATTTCATTTTAACCATTGGATCAAAAGGTATCTTAATTGAGTAGGACTTAACAATCCTTTCTATATTGAGATACATCCCAAGGAGTAATAAAAAGTTTGATCATGAAGATAGCATGAGATGCTAGATACCATTTGACAAACTAGGGGTTAGTCATAGAAGGTAGCATAGATATGCCCAATATCAAGTAAAAAACTATTATATTTAAATACTCTAATAAGGTCACACTTAACAGTGTGTTTGTAACCTTTAACAAGGTTGGCTCTTCACTGAGATCACTTTAGAAGAGTGAAAATTTTGGGTTACTGGTCCCAAGTTGTTTTTCCCTTAACAGGGTTTCCATGTTAAAAATCCATGTGTCAATGTGTTTATGAGTCATTAATTTATTGTTTCACATTACACAACTAATCTAGATTGATTGGTATACACTAAGAAATTTATTGTTTTATGATAAATGAAAGATTGATAATTGGTAAACAGTAAGAATAAGTTTTAACAGTGAACTCCGAGCAGTAGTTATTTGTTAAGATTGTTTGAAGGCATTCATCTTGTAGGATTGAAGATAACTAGAGGCTTAATATCGTGGTACTAAGTTTTTGGGTTAATTTATTGAAATATTTTTGAGGCCATTGATTCACCCCCCCCCCTCAGTTATTCTAAAAATTGGTATTAGAGCTTGTGTGCTTAGAAAGGGAGCTTAATAGCTCAAGCAAAAGATCACTAGATGAACAAATGAGATGTGCCCAAGTTGAATAAAGACAACTTTGCGTCATGGAAAAGCAGAATAAGAATCCACCTATTAGGTATTGGTAATGATGTTAATCAACACCTAGATACTGAATATGCATTTACTACAAGACCTCACACACTTGAGCAATTGAGAGAAAATCATGAGCATAATTGTATGATGATAGAACTTGCTTCCTCACTCTTTGATTTTGAGTTTGAAGATGTCAAAACTTTCACCTCTAGATAGAAAATGTGGGATAAATTGAAGATGGTAAATGGAGTAGATGCTAATGTACTAAGAGCAAAGGTAGAAATCCTAAGAGGGAGGTTTGATGACCTAAGGATGAAAGAAGGAGAAAATATCACTCACTATAGCTGCATAATTAAAGGGGTAGTCAATGTTATCCGAGGAGTTGGAGGTGTACTTGAAGAAGACACAGTGGTAAGTAAAATACTAAGAGCCTTACTGTCTGTATATTCTATAAGAGTATCTGATAAACAATAAATGAGAGTAGTTGAAAACAATAATGTTACTCTAGATAGTCTAATTGGTAGACTGATTTCGTTTGAGATGAATAACTTTGATAATAATGTCTTACCATCTATAGAATCTGCATTCAAATCTTCTTTGAAAATAAGTAAGTCAAGTCATAAACACACTATGAGGAATGATAGTGAAAGAGATAATGAGGATCACGGACCTGATGATATTGAAGCACTAATGACAAGAAGATTGTAGAGAGGAAAAGGTAGATGCAAAGGTAAATTACCACTTGTATGTTGTAATTGTAAAGAGGCTGGACACTTTGCTGTGAGATGTCCTAATAGAAGAAAAGATGACAGAAGTAATGGCAGAACATATGAAAATAAGTTTGACTGAGGTGATAACAGAGATTACCAAAGCAACCAACAATCTGACAAAAAAGATACCTGAGACTACAAGGACAAAGGAAAGAAAGCTTGTTACCTAGCTGAGAATAGAGCTGATGATACTGACACCAAATCGGATGAAGACATTGAGATGGTATTTGTATCCTTGAAGGACGATTCAGACAGAGAAGAAGAAAGGTATCTAGAGATTGAACTCATATCTAAGGTTAGAAATAATGATGTCTAAATTAATGATAGTGGCTGCACTCACCACATGACCGGTGATAAAAAAATGTTTGAAACATTTGAAAACTATAATGGTGGATCAGTAAGAATGGTAATGAAACACCTTCCAATTGAAAGTAAAGGAGCCATAATGTTGAATAACCTAATCAAATGTGAAAATTCTTACTGGGTAAAAGGACTAAATTATGATCTACTGAGTGTTTCACAGCTGAATAACACAGGTCACTGAGTAGAATTTGAAAATAAGAAGGCAAAGATCTTCAATGAATCAGGAAGGTTGATCGGAACTGGTGAACAGACAAACGGTAACCTTTTCTATCTTGATGACATTAACACCACTTGTTTAGTGGCTAGAAATGAAAACATATGGTTGTGGCATAAAATATTATGTCATGTGAATTTTGACAACATGATAAATATAAGCAATAAAAGAAAAGTAAGAGGCTTACCGAGCATGTCAAAGCCCGAACATATCATGTGCAAGAATTGTCAAAAAGGTAAAATGACAATGTATAGTTTCAAGAGTAAAGCCCATACATATAATGATATTATAGAATTATTCCATACTAATTTATGTGGACCCATGAGGACAAAGAGTTACTATGGTGATAGGTATTTCATTCTCTTTGTAGATGATTATTCTAGAATGATGACAGTTATGTTCTTAAAAGATAAATCAGAAGCATTTATGATGTTTTAAATGGTATAAGGATATGGTAGAAAAAAAAAGTGGTGAGGAATTTAAACGCTAAAGATCAGATAGAGGAGGGGAATTTATTTTAGATGAATTCACTAACTATTGTAATGAGCATGTAATTAAGACAGGTTTTTGCACCAAGAAATCCACAGCAAAATGGAATTGCTGAAAGAAGAAACAGATCCATTGTTGATTGTGTAAGAACACTGATGATAGATAAAATCATCACTCAAAATTTCTAGAGGGAAGCTATGAGTACTACTGTCTACACATTGAACATAGTACAACTAAAGAAGGACGCAAAGAAGACACCCAACTATAAGCTTTGGTATGGTTAAACACCCAATGTAAGTTACTTCAAAATTTTTGGTAGTCATTATTATATTTTGAAAGATGATAGAAATGCAAATCTTAAATCCAAAAGTGGAGAAGGTATCTTTCTAGGGTGTTCCACCAAAAGCAAGGCTTATAAATGTCTTAACAAGTCCTCTAAGAAGATCACTGGAAGTGAAAATGTAAGAATACATGAATTTGCAGAGAAGAATGATAAGGAAAGTAGAAAAGAGAAAAAATACTACAACAAGTTTGTTTACACTAAAGAACCTGACACTCTACCCAAGAAATAGTGTATCTCTCCCAAGCAACAAAACATTGCACCCGATCATCAGGCTGCAATTACCAAAAATTAGGAAAATACTCAAGATGATTCTCCAAGTGATGGAGATCAGAATGAAGGTCAAGATAATGATGAATGATGGAAAAAGAGTTGAACTGAAACTTTCCAAGTATGTTAAAAGAAATCATCCACAAAATTAGATCATAGGAGACAAGAAGGTTGGAATGAGATCAAGAAGTAAGTCACTAAACACTAGATGTTTACTTTGTGATTTTGAGCCTAAGTCTGTCAATACTGCACTTGAAAATGAAGAATGGGTCAGTGCTATGATTGAAGAGATATAAAAAATTGAGAAGAACAATACATGGACACTATTACCACAAACATATGACAAGAATGTCAGCGGTACCAAATGGATATTCAAAAAAAAGCTTAATGAGAATGGAGAAGTCACAAGGAATAAAACAAGATTAGTATGCAAGGGGTATGCACAAGAAGAAGGTATTGATTATGGAGAAGCCTTTGCACCCATTGCTAGACTAGAAGGAGCTAGAATTCTTTTTTCTTATGCTGCATTCAAAGGATTTAAGGTATATGAGATGGATGTCAAATCTGCATTCCTAAATCAAATACTGGAAGAAGAGGTATAGATTGAACAACTAGAAGGGTTGGTTGATCTAGACAAGAGAAACATGTTATGTAGACTACATAAAGCCTTGTATGGATTGAAACAAGCACCTAGAGCCTAGTATGAATGACTTCACTCCTATCTCATAAGCAATGAGTTTGTAAGAACAAGTGAAAATAGCAATATGTACTTAAAAGAAGATATTGATGGTAATATTCTGATTACTGAAATATTTGTAGATGATATCATATTTGGGGATAATGAAATGTTATGTAAATCATTTTCTAATGAAATGAGAAAAGAGTTTGAAATGTCTATTTTTGGGGAGATCAAATTCTTTCTTGGTCTACAGATTCTTCAACAAGATGCAGGGATATATATCACTCAGTCCAAATACATCAAGGAAGTATTGAAGATATTCAAGATGGAAGATTCCAAACCAGTTGGGACACCTATGGAAACCGGACGTAAGCTGACAAAGGAAGACAAATCAAATGAGGTAAATCAGACCTTGTGTAGATCAATGATTGGAAAACTAATGTATGTTGTTCATACCATACTAGATATAGCACATGTAGTTTGAATAGTTGCAAGATTCTCTGCTAATACCAAAGAATCACATATGACTATTTCCAAGAGAATTCTGAGATATCTAAAGAACACCGAGGACTATGGCTTATGGTATAAAAGAGAATGAAAATTTGAGCTTCAAGTCTATATAGATGCTAATTTGGTTGGAAACTTAGATGACCAAAAGAGCACAACCAAAGGAGAATTCTTCATGGGTGACAGATCTGCCACATGGATCAGCAAGAAGCAAGGATGCATCTCATAGTCTCTTGCAGAATCAGAATATGTGGCTACTTCTGCAAACTAATCAAATATTGCATGGATCAAATAGTAACTGGAAGGTATGAATATGAAGATTATTGAGCCAATGATTATCTATTGTGATAATACCAGTGTAATTAACATTTCTAAGAATCTAGTCATGCTTGCTAAGACTAAGCATATTTCTATCAAGTATCATTACTTAAGAGAACAAGTGAAAGGAAAAGAAGTGATACTAGAATATGTTCAATCTAAGGGAAAATTAGTTGACATATTTACCAAGCCATTGCTGAAAGATACATTTGAGTACCTGAGAAAAATACTAGGGGTCCAACCCTTGTCTATCGGTCAGTAAGCTGACTAGGGGAATTGCATCAGCCTATTCACAAATCAGAAGATCATTCATGTTGATGCAAGAAAAGAGATGGAATAAAAAGATACATATGTGCACAATAAGGTACAAATTTGCACCAAAGACCAGAGGTAGTTTTGGCAAATACAGAGTTGTATTGCTGGTGGATAGGGAAATTCAAGGAGTATATTATAAAAAGGATGGAAGAATTATTGGGTATTATTGTCAAAGGGATAGATTATATAATTATCTATTCATTATCTTGTATCATATTAAAATGGAATCACTTCCATTTGGATGAGTTTAGCACCCTCATTTAGTATGTTTGCGTAATAGATTTGCATTTTTACATGTTTAGGTGAGATTAGGGTTAGGATCTTATGGATCCTCCTAGATTTTTCCTCTCCATGGCTCTTCTTTCTAGGAAGGACCTATGTATTGGTCCTCCTAGGCCTCATCTTACTCTCTCTCTAGGCCTTTTAGGCATTCTTAACATTCTGACTTATTCCCCCACCTTCCTAGGTCCCCGATTGACCTGGGAGCCTTTCTGTCACATCCTGCTGACCTGCCTGAAATCTCAAGACAAGGCTGAGGTCAACCCTGTCCTAGGATAGGGCTGAGGTTGACCCTATCCCTTGATAGGTGTTGGTTCCTATTTCCAGATCTGGATCTTATCGGGGTCTGAAACTTGAAATAGGTCCCCAGGTTCGGATGCGGAAGTGTTTTCTCCGATATTCAAGTTATTATGTTCCCTCCTTGGTTGGCGATTGTGATTGGACCATAATTCAAGGTGAGATTTAGATTTGGATCCATTGCATTTCCCTAGGAGACCTATATTAAAATATCTATATAAACACTCTCTTTTGCCTTCATTTGAGGATGAGATGAGATGGGAGGACATGACATGAGAGGACACGATATGATGGCATGATGAAATAATAAGGCAAGCAAGTAAGAGGATGATATAGAAGGACAAGGTAGGAGGAAATATCATCATCTTCAATCAAAGCATTCTTCAAAGACAAGTTATTGTAGATCTTCATTGAAGCAAGAAGGCTTTCTCTTTAGATCTACCATTTTCAACATTCAAGCATTCAAAGGACAT
>MU228305.1:929698-942702 GCA_018584345.1 Thuja plicata
CTCATTTCCATGTTATGTTAGGATTGTTAATCTAGAAGATTAGATCTTGATATTGCATGTTCAAAAGACTCTTTCCAAAGAGAAACACACACACAATATACATTCTATATATTCGGCTATTCATGGAAGTGGAAACCACCAAAAAAAGGGTTTGACTAAGGCAAAACCCTATATATCCACCCCAAAATCCCTTTTTAGATATTTGCAGGTGCAGGATAGAGGATCTGAGGCCAGATCTGGATACCCTTTTCGGATCTCTTTCAGACTGTGAAAATAGGGACGCTTTTAGATTTGTGTAGAAAACATTGGAAAAAGTGGTACAGGGTGAACCTTTTTCATAAGATGACATTGGAACAAAAAAATATTTTTGGGTTTTGTTCGTCTCTGCATTCTGGTTCGAGATCAACTATTGACATTTCCATAAACAGTCTATAGAACTCAAGAAATGAGTTTTTCCAGATCTTCTATGTCAAGAGGTAGGCATCTTATTACATCATTCTTTACATGCTCTTTTCCATCCTTTTGATCAATATAATTAAACGTAATATCCTGAATTTGGACATAGGATTTCCCTTCATTATACAAATCTTATTTAGGAGATCTAGGGCATCAAACCCTTCCAAATTTAGATCTTACATATCCATAGAGATAAGTTCCTAAGAATTCAAAGGGAGAGTTGATCATTATTCAAAGGGAGAGATTACATAGGAAATATCCATCTGACAGAGAGAATACTTACTAAGGGAGTGAATACATACTAAGGGAGAGATTGTTGTCAAAGGAAAAAGAGATGATCAAGGAGAGGAACAGTCAAGACAAAGCACATATCAAAAATAGAATAAGAAGCTAATAAATCTATCCATTAAATGCAAGGGATTAAATATTGAGGAAGACACTCAACAAGAAAAAAATCTAAGCTATATGATCTTACCAAGAGCCATACATTTGTATTAGTTATAGAAAAAAAGATATGGGACAGATTGATGAAATACACTTGACATATTTCATATTATATTAGTAATAATATAGTGCGATAATGTATTGTGTTGTCATCAATGCCAAAGGGAGAGATTAATGACATATAACTGATTGAATATTTAAAGATGTAAAGTTGATCACCGAAATACAAAAATATAATGCAAGACATTAAATAAGTTAATGGATTGTATTGTCATTGATGTCAACTTGATATAATCTGATCGGTTATATACAAAGTTTCAAAGACTTCATAGAATCAGAGAGATAAAGATTATGCTTTTAGTAATGCATAAAATATCAATATTCACTAAGTGACTACATACACCGACAGATAGTGCACCCCGACGGATAGAGAAACCAGAAAGTAAAGTCACGGTGATGCCCCAGCAAGAAAACTGACAAGCATTACCGACAAGCAGAATCACAAGCATAGCCAACAAGAATAACTTCACAGTGATGCCTGATAGATAGAAAACCCCGATGGAGATTCCCAAGGAGAACTGAAGTGTTGACCAAAGCTATCAAAGAGTTAAACACTAAAAAGAAATCAAGTTCAGAAATGACAAAAGACAGCTGGAAAGAGCTAAAGATAGACATAACTAGTTGTTAACATTCTTTTCATCAACAAGTTAAATCCAGAGATAAGTAAAAGATGTAAAGATGTTTTATCTTGTTTTCAAGGAGAAATATTTGGGATGAAATTGAAGTAAATATTTAAAGAAAGACTTGATAGAACTGCGGATCATGCCAAGAAAAAGAAAATCAAGAAGTGAGAAACAGTGATATCATGTCTATAAAGAGACAATCTAATTCATTATGAATTAAGGGAGTGAATAGAAAAAGAGGATGCTAGAGAGAAACTGATGAAGAAAAAATTCATACAGTCCTGATCAATCAAGCTAAGGAAAGAGATAAATATTTCTGTGGACACTGAGCAATAGAGAAGCACAACATCACTGAGAAGAAAGAAGTGGAGCAAAGGTATTGAAAGATACATTGATCATAAAGGTATTATGAGCTTACAATAGGTCTGAAAATTTGCAAGTCTAAGTTGTATGTGTGAACAGATCATTTCCTATTTTAGTTTAACCATTGGATCAGAAAGTCTCTTAACCAAGAAGGACTTAAAAATCCTTTCTATATTGAGGTACATCCCAAGAAGTATCAAAAATTTTGATCATGAAGATATCATGAGATGCCAGATACCATTTGAAAAACCAGGGTTTAGTCATAGAAGGTGTTAGGGATTTTTCTTACAGGTTCTTAAAACAATGTGAATGCTTACTCTCTATATTACCAATTTAAACACATGCAAGAGAAAGCCTAATTAATGAGGACTAGTTCCTCCTTCTACTTTGAGATTTAATGGCTTAGGCGGGTGTACCTTCAAATGATTATTGATTCCCAGTATCTATTATAGTGGATTAGGGATTTTACTAATTGGCTAGTTATATTTTACTGTATCAATTATGAAACACCTTGCAAATGACAATGATTACCTTAATACAGAGCATTATGAGCCAAATTATAATCTTGACAATAATAAACATTAGTGAGATAATGATACTCATCCTTCTTCCTTTTGTAGTTCTCTAAACTTAGGATGGTTAACCTAGTGATTCTCTCTTTAAGGAATCAACAAATTGAACTGTATTCTTAATACAATTGCTTAAAGCACATATATTATTTTTAATTGAAGTGTAAATGATTGATTTTTTTAAAATATTGGATGATGATTAACTACTTGCCAAAATCCAAACCAGTGTCTTGATTCTTGGGCAAAGAGTCAATATCAAATGTAAATCCATAACAGACTAATTAATGAAAATACATGCAATTTAGATATAATTCCTTACACACTATCCTTTCACTTCCACACCCCTATTATCAGATCCTAATACTAATGCTTGTCTCTCTGGGATCACCTGTAAGAATTACTCCTTCCTTGAAAGAACTCACAAGTAACTGCACAATCACCTTGTAATTGGTATATCTAAAATGCCTTGCAAATTAAACATACAAGAGATAGAATAGAAATATAAAGAGACAACACAAGATATAGAACATAAACTACAATATATTTTATTAATATTGTTACTGCTTCAAATACATTCAATAGACAATAAACACAAAAATTCAAAAAAAATTGAGTAGTCTCGCTTGCAATTATATTTCACCTCTCATCCTCCTTTACAAAATGATATAAATTCTATATATATAGTCTAAAACATCTTGGAATCATTAAAGATTAAGGGTGTAACAAGATTTGGATGGTTTAAGACCTAACCCTGAAAGATAATAGAAGACAAAAGACAATAAGACTCCAAGCGATGGAAGGACAAAATAGGAATAAAATCAAATTAGATCTTTGAAATCTCTTGCTAGCTGGCATCTCTGTCTGAATATATTCTAGATAGCCTCCAATAGTTATTGTGAGATTTTGTGACAGCCATTATAGGCTAACATACATGAATATTTCTGATGACTAACCTCCTTGTGGTCAAAGTTCAGGTGCAAGGTGTCCTTCTACTCTTCATCCATGATGTCAAGGTCATCTTTCACAGGCTTCTTTTTCTTGGGCTATGTAAGAACATCCCATGCTGCTACATCTTCCTCTTTAGGACAATTAAAGCTCTGAATGCTTTCTAATTGTGCCTTTTGCCTCTCCCATCTAGTATCTGTTATGATTTTAACATCTGTCAAAAATTTGTAGAAATTTGTCTTGACCTTAAATGCCTCATCCAAGGTTCTATTCAACCTTTCCATATATAATACATTGGTGTCAAAAAAAAATGCCTCTTTACTAGGCAATAATGAATCAAATTCATTTCCCCATATCGCCACTGCTTTGATCTGATTTTCCTTTGACCTTATGGAAGGAATAAACTTATTATAATCAGATCCAAACATATTCAATCTAACCTCTATCTGATTTTCCTTTCCCTTGAAGAAGGAAAAGGTTGCCCCAATTTATTCTATCTCATCACCTACTTGTGTGACTATTTATGGAAGGTCTTTCCTAAGTGGTTGCAGAGATGCTAACCTTTCAAATAAACTGCTCCTAACTGACCAAGTACCAAAATATGGGTTCAATGTTGATACAAAATTAGTTACCTCTATTTTTAGGCTGGGCAACTTGTTGTAGGCTCCATGCACTAAGTCAGCCTTATCTTTTAAAATATTAACTCTGTACTGCAAAATATTCAAAAAGGTTTCTAAGGCCACATTATTCTTGTCTGTATCTTTATGTTCTGTATCCTTCTGAGAATCCCCTAAATCCCCTATTTATACAAGTGCATCTTGAGCCTATTTAGGTTCAACATGAACAACCTTAGGAATATCTTATAGCTTCTAAGTTAGCTCTGCTATTATTTTATCCAAAGCATTGATCTTTATTAATCCCAATTCCCTATGTTTTACAACAAGACTTGTCTCATCAAATAGCTTCTAATACCTATTTGACATTTGTATAGCTTTTGCTTCATTAAGATGAGAAAATTAAGTTAGGGCCTGTGAAATTTATAGATCCCCTGTATTATGGACAGACTAGATGATTTTGTCTCCTTCCATCTTCTCTTGTACATTTATCAATGATGGCTTCTGGTTTTTAGGAGCTAGAGCCCACATAGCTATGGTTTGAGATTCTACATTATAACCACATCCTTTAATAATCTCTCCCACTTGTGTCTCTTTTTAGAACTTGATTCTTGGCTTCCATCTAATTTGGTCTATGATGAAGGCTAAAGCCAGGTCCCATCCCTCTACTAATAGCATGCCACTAGACTTCACTAATTGTCTAGCTTCATCAGGGGTCATGTTCTTAGATTCTGCATCATATTCTTGGAGATTCTGTAAGGCCTCACTTTTGATTTCTTCTCCTCCTTCCAGTTGCAACTATACCCCCACTTGTTGTTGTTTGGCCCAAATAAGGAAATCCTTTAATTATTTAGTTTTTATGAATTTTTCATCCTTCAAGGATTCTTCTTGTTGCAACTCCCTTTCATCTTAACATAATAAGAGAGGCATCTCAACATTATCATCTGTCTTCTCTTTTCTTCTTGCCTTTTCTTATGAACTTTCTTAATTGATGATCATAGGCTCTTGTCCTAGTGAATAGTGCACTCACTTTTCCCTTTTTCCTCTTCTGTGTCTTGACAACATAAGTCTCCCATGTTTCCACCTTTTTCTTTTTCATTGGAGGTTCAACAACTACCTCAGCCTCATGTCCTTTTGTTAAGTCATTTATGTTTTCCTCAGTATGAGGTGGCTGATCCATTAGTGGTGGATTATGTATTGAGTAACTACTATCACTATACTCTGATGATGACTTTTATTTGGACCTCTGTCCTTATCCTCAATTTGTTCTTCTAATTGGATACATAGTGTGCCATAGGAATCAATCATCTTATCTAATCTTTGTAGATAAGGAAAACCAGTGAAATATCCTCCAAATGGGATCCCTTTCTTCTTGAGTTGTTTCTCTAAATCCATTAACTCTTTGTAATTTTGTGTTCTACCTAAAATTTCATCCTCTTCAGGGATGTTCCTGATAAGATCCTCATCTGCACACTACTCATGCACCTTAGTATTAGGGATAGTGGGTGTCAGGAGTCTTTTGGCACTGGATATAAATCCATTTGTATCCACATATCTATATAATTCTACATTCATCCTAAAGTGGCTTAACCACCTACTCATTGAATCATAGGCCCTCTTACCAATTGTAAAATTAGAAGCAATAAACTGCCTATGTGTGAATGTTCATTTTCTGTGTGGAGCCAAATGCTCCTTGTTTGTCATCATGAGCTACCATATAAAATCCATAACAATGATTCTCAGTGGTACTCTGTATGGAAAGATAAGTAGTGGTTGGGAACAACTATAAACACTAATTATAGTGAAATTCTGATGATAATAGAAATCTCCCCATTTGTGATCTCCATTCCACTTATCCACAAACTTGTAGGGCCTCAAAAGTTGCAATACTTTGATTGGTAGCCTAGTCATATTTAATCCTAAGTTGTTCAATAGGGGATATACTACCCATTTCTCGAAAGCACAAAACTGATTCTCTCTGGATGTGTAATTCCATACCCTCAACCAAAGTTGCACAGGGTTGGCTTAATTAAGATATTTCTTCTAGGCATCAGATTGGACTGGTCCATGATATTAAAATTATACAACAAAATTAAATGCATGAGCAATGAATACTGTAGGAATTCAGGGCTTCCTACCTTCTTCTAAATAACCATGAATCCCTGGTGCATTTTGTCAATTACATACTGAATGTAATCATAATTTGTGCTGACATAGGGACTTTGCAAGTCCATAATTATCATTAGAATATTACAAGATACTCTCTCTCTTCCACTATCAACCTGAAAACTCTACACGGGGCATAGGAAATGTAATTCATGTAGAATGCCATGTCCTTGTAGAAATAGGGTGCATTATCACTAGGGATGGGTGCTATATAGTTTTTGGTTCCTTTTGGAACATGATCTTTAATCAATTTGGATACAATATCAGCCACCTTTGTAAATCTAGCAGCTAAGGCTTTAAGATTTATGTCCATTGTGCAAGGTTTGTATATATTAAATTCTTTCATGAATGATGCCCTATCAAGGGTTACTATGATTGTGCCATCATCTTTCTTAATGGTCTTTGAAATTGTATCATATCTACTAGCTAGTTCCAACAACAATTCCACATCCACAAACACATTAGGAAATATTAATCTTTCTAACCCTGACATCCAAGGGTTTGACATAGGCATAGGACCCTCACTATTCTTATGGAAATAGTTAAACAAATGATAGCCTTAATATTTATGTGTCTTTGCATCTCTAATGTAAGCAAAATCGTCACCAAGGTATTTGTCATTTACCTTTTTTCCCTGATTGGATCTTGGAAGGAGAGCTATGAACTCCTCTGAGTAATTTATCTTTCCCTGCAAATCATCATCACCGTCTCCACTCTTCCCACTAGTTGAGGCAACACTCACTTATCTTCTCATCTTTTCTATTCTAAATTGCAAGTGATCAAATCCTTTGTCTTTACTCTGAAAGTCTGGATAACTCTGTTCTCTTGAAAACACTGATCACTTATGCAAATTTTTCTATGAAAACTAAAACTCTTGGTGAAATGAAATGAACAATGGTAATTCCTACTTATTCAAAGAAATAAATGCACAAATCTTATTTCAAAATCATGGATTTGCAATTCAATCACTTCTTTCATTACTTCTACATGCTATGATATCAATTTTTCTTTCTAGCCGTGGCATTTGAAATGGACAGGTGATCAATTTTGAATGAGTGATTTTTCTATTAAAACCTTATTTTATTCAAAATAAGATCAAGATCTAATATTATTGGCTCATTTATCACAACTCAGCAACTCTTTAAACATGTTGTCATAATCCCTATGTTCTGATTAGTTGATGACTGTACAACATGACACGGAAGAAAACCTTATACTTTACCTCGCTCTTACTTTGGTTTCCTTTAGCGACTGCGCGAAGTTATATGATCTCCTTGTCACTGAGAGTTAGCTTTAACTCTAGTTCTTTTTTGAGACTTAACGATCACCACATGATCAACATCTTTATCAATGTTCATCTCTTAATCACTGAAAGAAATCTCTTAACTCATGTTTCTTTCTGAGACTCAGCGACTAAGGCTTCAAATAATTCTAGCTTAAACCTTTAGTTTATTTAGAGACAATGCGACTGTATGAAATCAAAGTCGCTTTAAGATTTCACTAACCTTGAGTTTATTTTGAGACACAAACATCGTAAGATCTTATTTCAATCAAACAATATACATGAAATCTCATATCCATTTTGTACTTTCTTCATTTTATCTAAGACTTCACGACTACCTTTATATTAGCTTTTATCCAACAGTTCATGTGTAGTCTCATTATCTTTACATTTAATTGTAGTTCATCTTGAGACTTCACGACTTAAGCTATCTCCATGTCACAGGATAAATTTATTAACCTCAGGTTTATATTGAGACTTTATGCAAACCTCAGATCTTGGAATGACTTAGACACATGTCCGTATCTGAATCACCATCATTGAATCGCTGAACTATCTTTGACTATTTGACTTTTATCAGCAACTTCATGCTATCCACTAGATCTTTTCTCTTTTACAATTTAGATCTCCTCGTTGCAAACTTCACTTAAGCTTTGTTTAACTTTTATTAACCATAGTTCTTATTGGGACTTCACGACTAACTAAATCTCATTTTCGCTAAAAGAATTATCTGACTCAAGGTTTTATTTGAGATTGAATGACACCCTTTAGATATTCTTCCAATCTGATGGTAGTCGCTATATCTCTTAATCTTTCATTCATCTGAACTTTTATCTTGTGACTTCACGCTGGCCATAGGATCAATCTTCAATAAGATAGTAGTCACTTTATCTCATATCTTTTAACTTAACCCTTATTTTTATTAGAGATCTTGTGACTAAATGCATTTAACTCATCTCTTAAACCTTGGCTCACTTCTGAGACACCACAAGTGAAGAAATTCAAAGTCGCTTTATGAATTCCTAATGAAAGAGTTTATTATGAGAATTCACGCCCACTACTAGATTATCTTGAAAATCAATGGCTATCGTTAAATCTCATGAACTTTGACTTAACTCTTATTTCTCTTCACGATCACGCAACTCCCTAAAAACTTCAACCCTTATTGAAATCTAATTTTCTTTTGAGATTGCGCAACTGAATAATCTAAAAGTTGCCAAAGGATTTCATTAACTTTGGGGGTGTTAATGAGACTTTCCATGCACCACAAGATCAAGATCTTCATTAATGGCCCGTGTGAAATCTCCTTAATGTTGAAAGCATATTCTTTTCTTACGGAGACAACATGACCAAATATTTTCTCTAAGTCTCTAAGTAATATGAAATATTCCTAAATCTTAAAGAGACATTGCCACCACCTTATAAAAAATGAAAATAGGCACATGACTTAAGTGATTTGGTTTTTTGAAAAAGTACCTCCAAAATAGAAGGTATTTTGAAGAACTGGGGTTTTCTTTTGAATATGCATGAAAATTGACCTAGGTCTTTAGGGTTTTACACACTTTTTGAATTTCAAGGCTCAGAGATCATTATTTGAAAAGGGATTTTGATATCATTGGACAAGATTCTAACATTTAAAGTAGGAATCTGACTGGGAACTCAAAAATTTTACTAGCAAGCTTCAAAACTAGAAATACAACCAACAGTGGATCTATCTGAGGATTCTTAAATACAATTTTAATGAAATAACCACAGATCTCTAGGAGGAAGACCATGAAAAATACACTACTAACCTACTATAGAAAGAAATTACACAATAGAAAGAAACACACCTATACATATAGTACAAATTACTAAGCATGAAAGTTTTTATTTTCAACTGAAGAAAGGTTTCAAGAATTGTCCATGCACTGGAAATTCAAATTCTTCTCCATCCATATTTTTCAACAGATATGAATCTTTTCCAAAGCTTTGATAAATAACAAAGGGACCAGTCCATAATGATTCAAACTTCTTGTGTTTCCCTTTGTCTTCAACGCTTACATTCCATTGGAGTATTAAATCATCAGGTTGAAATTTTATGTTACTTGCTCTCTTATCAAAAAGATATTTCATTTTCTGCTGCAACTTAATGTTCTCTTTTTTACTATCTTTTTTGAGATCATCTAGTTATACTAATTGCATCATCCTATCTTGCATTGGGTCAAAAACATCTAACTATTCTTCCTAAATAAACTTATATACTGGTAGTAAATTATTGATGGGAATTCTAGATTGTAAACCAAATACAAGTTTAAAAGGTGGCTTACATGTTTCCTTTTTCACTATTATTCTATCAGCCCATAGAGAAAGTCTCAATTTTGTATGCCAAGCTCTTTTATTCTTCTTAAGGGTCTTCTTCAATATTTTCAATATGCTCTTATTGCTGTATTTTGCCTGGCCATTTGTTTGAGGATGATATGGGGAATAATATGACATCATAATCCCATATTCATCACATAAATATTTAGTTTCATCTGATCTAAAGCACATAGCATTATCAATTATTAATTTAGTAGGAACACCAAGTTTGGTTAGAATGTTTTCCATCAAAAAATCAGTGACCACTTTACTAGTTCTTTCTTTGTGGGAATTGCTTCTATCCACTTTGTAAAATAATCAGTAGAAACAAGTATCCAACTATGTCCTCCACTAGATTTCTCTGAAAACTCTCCAATGAAGTCAATCCCCCACATAGAAAAAGTTGCTTCAGTACTTACAAGATTTAATAATAGGGCACCTGAGAATTTCAACTTATTTGATAACCTTTGACAAGGTTCACATTTTCTTACAAATTCATTAGTATCCTTGAATAAGCTAGGCCAATAATACCCAGCCCTCAATACCTTATGAGTAGTATTCTTAGCAGAGAAGTTTCCTCCACAAACTCCAACATGCATTTCAATTAATAATTTCTTAGCTTGACTTTGATCTAAGAATAATAATAGTACACCATTTCTATCTTTATAATACAAATCTCCTTGAACTAAGATGTAACTCTAAGCTTGTAACCTGAGATTCCTTTTCTGATTATCTGTCATAACTTCAGAACATTTGGCATTTTTTATGTAGTACATGATATCAACATAAAAAAGTTGTCTTTCTATGCTAGTTATTGTTGAATCTTGTACCTTTGTGTTATTCACTTCAACCAAGTCTAAATTTTCTTCTGTCATAAGTTTTTTTAAGCCTTGTCCTCTTACCAATTTAGTAATATGGATTTCTAAACTAAAATCTTGAATTCATTTAATTCATTTACACCTCTTACCAATCACTTATGATTGAGTAAGGATGTCTTTTACTACTGAATGAGGTACATATGATAATAATTTGGTACAAAACAAATAAGGCCTGAATGATTTCATAACTTTCACAAAAGCATATGCTTGTTTCTCCATCATTTCATAATTCAATTCTGCAGCTTGAAGGGATTTGCTAAAAAATGCAATAGGATTCTCAAATCCCTCCTCATCTTTTTGTAGTAAAACAAAAGTAATAGTATGAAAAGATGCAAATGAGAATAAAGAGAAAGGCTTACTGTAGTCAAGGGACTTCAAGATAGGTTCCTCCTATACTGCTTTCTTGATTCTTTCAAAAGCTAGTTGTGCTTCCTCACTCCATTGAAACTTTGTATCCTTTTTCAATAGTTTAATGATTGGTTTGACAATCTCGACAAAATTTGCAATAAATCTTCTCACAAAATTTATATTTCCTAGGAAAGACTGTACACCTTTGATATTTCTTGGAGCAGTGGCCTTTTGAATGGCTTCTATCCTTTCTGGGTCAATATTCACTCCATCTTTGGACACTATATGTCCCAGCAACTTTCCTTCTGTCACTGCAAATTGACATTATCTGGGATCCAGGGAAACACCATATTCTAAGGCTTTATTAATTTTTTTTCTAGGTGTTCACAATGATCCTCTACTTTTTTAGAAAATGTTGTCAAATCACCTTGGTAGATAACCATGAACAAGTCAATAAACTCTTTGAATGCAACATCCATGGCTCTCTAAAAAGTTTCTCCTGCATTTATTAGTCCAAATGGCATTCTAACATATACATAAGTTCCCCATGGAGTAGTAAATGTAGTCTTGAACTGTTCTGATTCTTTTACTAACACTTGGTTGTAGCCTGAAAATCCATCCATCATTGATAACAACTCACAACCAGTAACCCTATGTAACATTGCCTCCATATTATGTAAAGAATAATTATCTTTCAAAGATGAAATGTTCAAATTTATGAAATCAACACATAATCTTATGTCACCATTCTTCTTTCTCAATGGGACTAGATTAGAAACCCAAGTTGAATGTCTAATAGGCTCGATAATCCTTGCATCTTTTAGTTTCATCAACTCCTGTTGCATCTTGGGAGCTACCAATGGAATGATGGGTCTTTGTTTCTATCTAAATGGTTTTACATCTGATTTTAATGGGATTTCATGCTGAAAAAGGTCTTCCTTATAAGCTTTCAAATCTTCATAAGACCATTCAAATGCATGCTTATGTTTTCTTAGTAATTGTAGACATCCAAAATCATCCTTATATTAATTTAATTAATATTCCCATAACATTATAGTTAATTTTAATTAATTATATGTGAGGCCTACCCCTGTCTGACATAATCTTAACACTATTTATCATTTGTATATTCTCTTGTCAATTCAGATTTTGTTATAGTCAGATGTTTGGGACACATGTATTACTTGATGGATCTGTGGAAATCCTTTGCTTGTATACAACACCTGATTTTGTAATCGGGGAAGTCATTAGATACTTTGTGTGAGTGATGCAGAGTTCTGTTTAGAACTTAGTTTTGATGGGTTTGTATATTGGATTAGTATGTGGATGTTAGCTGTAATCAAGATTCAAAGTTATTAAAGGGAATGTTTATGCATGTGGAATAGATGCAGATATTGTTAAGTTCAAAAAATCTTTGATGCAAGTGTGAGTGAATGTGTGTTCAACTTACATTATGTATTCTATTATTTTATGTATTGATTTATTGGACGTACTGATGTGTGCAATGAGTGTGCAGGAAAGTTGACCATGGTACTAATCGGGGATTCAGGAATGGACCTATGTGAAAACCGTGATGCTAAGGCCCTGTCTATTTAAGAGACATGGACCTCGTTGTATTGTCTTTTTATTCGTAAAAGTGTGGTGTATGATTGTAATTTATTTAATTGAGTAAATGTGTAATAAGTCATGCTCATGTGAAAATTGTTGTGTCACTTGACACATGTGTACTCTATGTGTTGGCATGGCTAGTAATTGTGTCTAGCATAGGCTTAACCTTCCCAGGAGTGAACTAGTATAGTCCCTATGCTTACCCTGAGGTTTAGGAAGATTAGATTGAGTTGAGATTGAGTCAAGGTAGATTTATTTGAGTCAAGGGAGATCAGATTGAGTCTTGAGGGTTGGATTTTCGAGAGTTA
>MU228305.1:943844-970327 GCA_018584345.1 Thuja plicata
CTCGGGGGTGGCCTTGCAAAGGCCTAGGTTGGGAGGTGAGCCTCCATGGTCAACCTTGATGTTCTTACAGGTTCAAAGGAAGCTTCTGAAAGTGTTGCTGAAGTCTTGGTGTCTTGGTTATGATCCCCATTCTCTTAATCACTTTCTGTTGTAAAGTTTTTCCTTGAAATGTTTAAAGGAGATTGGAAATATGCTATTCCCTTGTAATAAAGTCTCCTATGTATTCCAAAGGTGTATTTAATAATTGTATCTATGAGAAAGGAAATTTTTGCTTAAAATTATTGTTTTAGTAAAGTGATTGAAAAATCTTAAAGGTATTGCATTAGTTAATGTTGTTGATTTAACTCTTAATTGTTAAACTTTGTAACATTTGTATAGGTGTATTAAAGAAAGACAATTCAACATCATTCATAGCTATTATAACATGTTTAAAAGGAATATTATGCTCTTTAGATTTGAGAGTTTTAAGGGCCCAGGTTTTGGGGCATGACATTATATTTGTTATATTCTTCTATTTCTTTAATTAAATTTATTAAATTAAATATGATTCACTTTCCTTAGTATTTAAATTTAATTTAAATATCATCCACTTTAATGTATTAAATCTTATTTATATACATTTCCCTCATTTATCCCTTTTAAATAAATTTATAATTTATTTATTCCTCAACATGACTTAATTCTACTAAACCACAATTAATAAAAATCTAATTTGGATTAAACTAATTTGAACCTAGATCCTACCCTACCACACATCTTTCTCACCAAATAAACCTATTTACTAATTAACTAAAGTTAATTAGGCTAATTTCTTGATTCCTAAACCAATTAGTCCTAATTATTTTCTCACACATGTGTGAGAAAATTTTCAAAAATCACCTTTTCCAAATAATCCTTATTTGGTGCCAACAAGGTTTCTTACACCTATGATGACACCTTCTTACACTTTCTAAAAGTGTCTCATTGGTCCAAAACTCTTACACCCACTTACACCTCTTACAAGATTCTTCACATGTATACTTTAAGTACACCTTGACCCATCACATCAAAAGTTTCTCAAACATGTGTGAGAAAAGTTGGCCTCTTGCATGGCCTATGTGTCCCTCATGTGGCACCTATGTGGATTCCACATGAGCTCCACCTCATCCAAGCCCTCTTTCTCCTCCAAAAAATCTATAAATAGAGGCCATTGTCAAGAGCAAATCATCTCCATTTTATGCATTGTTATCGTGCTAGTTTAGCTTTAGAATTCTTAGTTCATGTTCTTATTTTCATGTTTTTAGTTCATTTGCAAATCTAGAAATCACATCTTAGGCTTAATAATGGAATGAATCTTTGCTTAGATCTTGCATACCATCTTAGCTTAAATCTTGCATATCATCTTAGCTTAATGCTTGCATCTTCATCAATGGTGAAAGCTTGAGACAAGTTCCTTATACTTGTTCTTGAGTTATTAGCTCATCTTTTTTATGAATTTAAAGTGGGATTAGATATTGTGTTGGGAGAGCACACCCACATACATCTCTAAGAGAAAATCAACAAGGCATTGGGTGCCCTTATTTAGTTCATCTGAGGTTATGGTATAAGTCTTGTTTTAGAGTATGTTCTTAGATATGTTAATGTAGCTTATTGATTATATATCTCTAACATTTGCATGTCTAAGCATGCTCCCAACAGTTTAGATTCTAGCATATACATTTTGGCACGCCTGGTGGGACCCACGTTCCTATTTTCTGATATTTTTCTTGCATTTTTCATGATTCTGGAAACTTTTTACGCAGACCCATCTGCGCTCTGAGATTATCATCTACGTAGATCACCGTCTCTGCCCTGGAATGGCCGTCTATGCTTAAAAAATGTTGTCTATGCAAAATGGCCATCTACGCTTAAAAACCATTGTCTGTGCATAACTCCGTCGTCTGCGCGTTGTCATTGACGTCTCCGCATTTTTTGAATTCTAAACTAGTCTGATTTCTTGAAAATTTTAATGTATACTTCAGACCAATTTCAGCACCAGGTGTATATTTAAAATATATCATTTAAGTATAAGTGACATATTTTAAATATATACTTTAAGATATATTTTAAATATATACTTCTAGGATGTTTGAGAGTGGTTTCAGCTTCATAGGAGTTAAGATGTAGAATCTAGTTTTTGAGGGTTTTTAAGAAATTTCAGACTTAGTCAAATTTTAGGAATCAGGAATCAACAATTGTCATGAATCAAGTGTTACTAATCTGTTTGTCTTTTTGCAGCATTTCAGAGTTGAAGACTTTAAACATTACTAATATTTTTCATGTAAGTTTCGTTTGATTTTAATAGATTTTGGGAATGAACTTGTATGTTTTAAACATTAGTCTTTGAATGAATGTTGCTTAAAAGAAGAAATCAACCACATCCAATCTTGAATGCATAAGGGAATGAACCTCACAAATCTTGAATGACTTAAGCCAAACAAACACACCTTTTTAAATGCTTTCCTTATTGATGTGTGGGAAATAAATTTAACTTGCATGCTTAATCATACTATTGTGTCTTTTTCTTAAGTAGAAAACACTTAGTTGCTCTAATTAGGTTCAATGTGGAAAATGAACTCTTTTTGGTGTGTTTGAAGAAGTGTTTTTCAACACTTCTTTTGAACTATTTTGTCATTAGAATAAATCCCTTAATATAAGTGATGCTATGATTAAACTATAGCCATATCCTCTTCCCTCACCTTCGTGGAACTTGGGTGAAGAGAAAGCTTAGCTTAATCAAGCTTCTAGAGAGGCCTGTCTAGAGGGTGCACTTCCCCTTTAGAGGATGACCTCAAACTAGTAATCCCTTCAGTTGGTATAGAAACAAAGTGTGACCCAAAGGTCCTCTTTATCCCTTCAAGCTTGGGTGGGTTATGTTCAATGGTAGTCCATACTGAGTGAATATTCTTAGCATACTGGCATGGTTGAACTAGAGACTTAAGTGTCTCATGCCATACAAATCGATTGCGGGGATGCCATGAATCTTATTAGCAACTGTAACTTAGTAGCCTACTTGATTCACCTCTGAACGGTGATTTATTATAGTGCAAGGGGAGGGAAGAATCTCCCCCAAGATTCCCATCATACGTGTCCCAAAGTATTGTGTTGCGAAAGAGATCTTCATAGCACGACAACAATACCTAGAAAAAGGCAAAACCACGGGCACCCTTCCAGGGGTGACACTATTGTGTGAGCTGAAGGACTACCAAGCAATGGGCCTATAATATTTCATACGAAGCCAATTCTCTAAGGTAGCTACTATCTGAAATTTATTCGTTGTGATAAGTCAAGTGAAAACATAAGTGGCTTGAAAGAGTCACTTGAACATACATAAACAAAATATCACAATTTTATCAAAATTCCCCAGTCACAATTGCTTGTCTCCTGCAAGGTTGCTTTGTCCCTTCCAAGACTGTTTTCAAACATGTGTCTTCAATAACTGTCAGCTATGCTCAAAATATGAGTCAAGGTATACTTAAATTAGTCAATGCCTTTGATGTATGTTGAAAATCAATTCTTGTCAATGAAAAAATTGACCTAAAAATTCCAAAATCAATCCGAATTCCACATTTTCATCTCCACATCAACCCACTGCTTCATCATCATCATACTTGTCCTAATCACCTCTTCCAATTTATTTTTATTCTTCTCAATCATTCTAATCATTCCATCCTAAACATCCACAATCTTTGTAATCCTCATCATAATCATCCCTCTAATCCACATCAACATCCTCTTTCTTAATCCAATCTAATCATTCATCTTCCTCCAACCTAATCCAATCATCATTCTTCTAATCCAATCCACTTGTCAACCTCATATCATTCTATCAAATCCTAATCCAATTCATCTTCCTCTTCATCCAAAACCAATCACACCTTAATTATTCCCTTGTCTTAAACATCTCCCATCCATCTTTCAAAGTTCATCCATTCTTACTTGAAAATCTCCTTTCACATCACCTTCTAATTCCAATTTTCATAAAATATTCTACTTTTGGCTTAGGAGCACCATCAAAATATTTGGACTTTAATCCTAGTTATCTTGATTGAGCCACATCCAACCATAGTCAAGATTAACCCACATTAAATCAAACTTCATCTTTCACACCTTCATCAAGATGTTTCATCTCAAATATTAGGTTAAAATATTTATCAAAGTGTTTCATAGACCCTCATCATTAGCAAACATCTATTTGAATCATATTGCTTTGAGAACATTGGTCCATCTCAAGTAATTAATTCTCTTAGTCATATCCTATTTTTCTTGGGATCATTAGTCTATCTCCAAGTAGAAGAATATATCATCATCCAAATCAATCCTTTATTTGCACCATCACAGGGTCTTGTTTCACCTAGGTTTGTCTCAAACCTTTAAATCAAAATCAAATCAAATCAAATCCAACTTTGAGGCCCTGCCCTCATAATCAAATCCAATCAAATCAAAATCCTTGAGGCCTTGCCCTCTTAAATCAAAAGAAAGTACAAGTATTTCTCCTAAGTCCTAAGTTCATATTTCATCCATCCTCAAATCTATCACTTCATCCACTCTTAATCTAAAACTTCTTCCACATCATCTTCTAATCCAAATCCAAAACCCCTCATTCAAACATCATGGATATGAATTAGTTTCACAAAATGGTTGAGGACTTTAAAGTGCTAAACCCTAATCTTCAAACCATACCTCCAATCCAACCTACCTACCAAATCAATCCTCAACACATCATATCCAATCCAAATTCATCTACCATTTCTTATCCTTCCTCTTCCTTTGACAAGGGAGATTCATCTCATTATACTTCACGAACACATGATTCCCTCCATAGCCACCTTGCCCACGAGATTCAAGAACTCCAAAACATTGTCCTTATCCTACAAAATGGGGGTCAAAAGAAAAAGTTTTCCTTTGAAGACATATGTCCTTCCCCATTTGTCCAAATTCATAATTCTCATCTACCATTTAATTCCAATCCTGCACCTAATCCCCCACATTTTGAACTTTATCCTTATCCTCCACATAATCCCAATCCTCCAAGTCCTACATTATCCCCATCCCACACTACCTTTTCCATTGAATGGATCCAAAGGCTAGAAGAAAAATATAAATCCCCAAATCAAGTTATGAACCCACCACTGTCCCCTCCAAATCAATACATACCTAAATCTCCTAATCCTTATGAGTTTCCCATCCCTCCATCCACTCAATTTGAAGCTTCCACCTCCTCCATCACATTACCCCCACAAGGCCACACATGTCAAGAACTTGTTCCAAAGCATGATAACATGGATTCCTCTTCTCCTCTAGCTATAAACATTCCTCCACCTTATGAAACCTCTCCATCTTATGACACCTTTCCATATGAAGATCCTCTCCTTCTATATCAAGATCCACTTATCCTCCTTAACCCTATTAGCTCTTTTTCTTGTATCCTTCAGTTCTAAAAGAGAATATGCAAACTAGACTTGGGGTTCTTAGTCCAACTCACATGAATCCACTTCTTCATACAAATTGAGGGGCAAGGAAAGGATAATTGATGAGGATTTGATCCTCCTTCTACTTTGAGTTCCACACACTCAGGCGGGTGCACCTAAAACATACTAAATCTGCATACATAAATACTTTCTCACTCAAACCATTTAGGCAGACATGAAAATTAGTGGATAGTTCTCAGACTTATAAGATATGGGAGTTCAACTCAACCAATCTTATGCAAGATCCCACGTACATGATCTGCTAAGAACTAGGAAAATGGCCAATGTGACAACAAGGATATTCACCCTTCTTCTCTTCGAACCTGGAGGCTCAGGCAGGCTAACCTATCAGATTCACTTCTATAAGGAATCACCAAACATAATTGCACTATTTAATGCAACTTGTATATATTTCTTCTCTTGAACAGGAAAGGGAAAATGGTTTGATTTTAAATATTTGATGATGAAAACTACAGGACAAGAAAAGACCAGTGCCTTATCTATTGGGCTACAGAATACACATCTCTAGAAAACCCTCCAACTCCAAACATACAAAAACCAAGTGAAGTGCCTTACAAATCACTCTTTTCAATCCAATATCTGGACATCAAATTCATATGCAAATTTTGAACTCTCAGGTTTTACCTCTAAGAATTAATCTCTCCTTGAAAGAAACTCAGAGATAAACTCACAATTACCTTATAATTGGTGCATTAAAATGCCTTACAAATCAACACACAAGAATTGAAACCAGACATACAAAGACATCAACAAATATTTGAACAGGGATTCCATTGTTCTTTTATTGAAGAATCATCTAGTTTTTCATATTTACAAGAAAAAGAACACAAAGAGATAAGACTCCATAGCCAGAATACTACCCAGCAGCATAATTTTCACCATCCTTATTACAATCCAGAAAAAACAAAGATATAGGAGAAATTGAAAAATCATTTCCTTCACCGACACCTATCTGTTCCCAGAAAAACATCTGCAACTACTCAAACTAAAATTGCAAGAATCTGATTTGATCTAGACTCAAATGGTCTGCAAAATCAGAATCCTCATTCTGAGACATTTCCAGCGATATATGGTAGTCCATAGTTTGGACGAGATTTGCCCTCTAAATCTTCCATAACAAACTCCATCTCCCGTGCATATTTTTAGTTTTGAAGAGTTGAAATATTTGCATTAATTCAATAGTTTGACTATTGAATAATATTTCAATTTAATGTTTTAATCTCACAGATTCAATAGCCTTTTAAAAATCATGTTAAAACCCTTTTTCAAAAGTGACACGTGGCAGCCTCTGATTGGCCTGCAGATCTACTGGGTGCCATGTGTCTGAAGTGACAAGTGGGCCAATGGCTTATTTTCTTAATGGTTAGATGGTGAGCATCTTTCCATTAAGCCAATAAGAAAAATCTTAGATCCTTTTAAAGTTGCACACTAGTTAACCCACTGCCTTTTGTGATGGATTTAATTGATTATTTCAATTAATTTATTTTTCCTCACAATGCACCAGCATGTGACACTTGTCACAAGGGCTTATTTGCTTATAGGTTAGATGGTGTGCATCTTCCCATTAAGCCAATAAGAAAACCATTGGATCTTGTGGAAGATGCACACTTTTTAACTCTTTGCCATTTGTGATGAATTTAATTGATTATTTCAATTAATTCATTTATCCTCACAATGCACCAGCATGTGACACTTGGCGCAAGGGCTTAATGGCTTATAGGTTAGATGGTGTGCATCTTTCCACTAAGCCAATAAGAAAACCCTTGGATTTTGTCGAAGATGCACACTTTTTAACTCTTTTTTGAAAGAATTTCAAAAATAAAAAATATTATGAAATCTGCACATCTCACCAGAATGCGCCAAGTGTCACCCTCTGATTGGTCCGCAAGTCCACTTGGTGCCACGTGTCAATTTCTGATTGGTTCTTTTGAACTGCATTGCCCTTGCACCACTTGGCCCCTACTAGGCACCACGTGGCATCCTCTATTTTGCTGAGTGCCACTGGGCGCCACTTGTCAATTGTGCTTTTGGGATAATGTTTTTGAGAGTTTTTTAAATCTTTATGCATTTTTGACCAAAATTAGGGTGGGGCCCACCACATGTACTAAGCCTTCCAGCCAGCCAAAAGGCCCACCATGGACTTCCTTTCTTTTCACTTCATAATACATACTAAGTCATTTAGTATATAAAGCCTAAAAATGCCCCCGCACAGCAAATGTGGGATATATCTTTTAAGCATTTCTAAGCTTTTAACTTCTGAGAGTTTCCAACAAGTGCTGCTCACCAATGGCATCATTTTATGGCTTATAAATATATTCATTTGGCTCCATGTAGCTGGGCTCCCCTTCTTATGGATTCACTTTGTAATTTAGATCTCTAAAAAACTTTAAAAACCTCCTCTTTGGCTGATTTCAACATGCTCTTTGCTGCTGTTTTTTCTTTGTTTTTCAAGCTTCTTGAAAGCTTCCAGTAGTTTTTGCTCATCTATGGAACCATTTTGGTGTTTTTAAAGACTTCCATATTGATTCATGGAGCTGGGCTCCCCTTCCTATGGATGCACATTTGCATTTTAGAAACTAAAAAATATTTAAAAATCTCTTTTTTAGCTTGTCGCAGGCTACTAGTCTACTAGTTTGGTCTTTAAAACAAAATATATTAAAAGCCCTCTTTTGCTGGTTTCCACTTGAATTATAAATTTTATAAAAAATAATGCAATCCTCCCTCCAAATAATTTCATTTATATCCTCTGAATAGTGGTGAACATTTTAAAAAACAACTTTCAAAGTTTTGCAAATCGACTTTATTATTGGCAAGTAGCCTCCAAATCAACCTTTGAAAACTAGCTAAATAATTCTTTGCAACCATGGGGTCTGGACAGTACATTCTTCTCCAACATATGAACCATTATCATTAATCAGAATGACTTTGAAAGCACTTGGGCCCAAAGATAATAATATACAAAGTATACTAGTTCGTTATATCCGCAATCCACATAATTAAAACTTGTGCAAACCCTGGCAAAGGTGCCAATTAAAAGATCATCATATCACCACTTGAAGATCTGTCACTTGGTGAAATAATTCATTCATCCTCATTGAATACACATGCAAAAGGGCTTTTCCGGATTCATCCTTAGGTACAAGATGTAACTGTTCAAACTTAGCAATTCAGAAAAATAGTGTAAGCACAAAATGTTGAATCAGCATAAACTTCATCCGGATCAATCATTGAATGATTAGCAATATATTCTCTTAGACTTCACCATCAGATCAAGTAGTAAACTTACATGCCATGAGAATTATTCCATGATTGGTTCTTGAAAACAAATCTCATAAAATGACCATTCAGTTTACTCTAATTCTGCTCTGTACTGCAAACTGCACAAATTGCCTCTCAATACTGACTTTGAAAACTCATCAACTGAAACCTTCATGAACTAGAATCTTGGGTATTTATTCACTCCCATAAAAGGAAAATGAATCCATAGTTAGTTCACTCAGAAAACCATAAGGTGAAAAACCAACAAACACCAAAGTCAGCCTATTACAAACATTCTGGAATAAAATAGTGAAATATGCAGAAGTCTGGTTTAGAAATGGCTTAAGAAAGTGACCAGATGGATTGGTTAAGGTCCAGGAATCTTCAGGGAAGTACAAATCCAAGTCTACAATGAAAAATTACTCTCAATACTTCTTTAACTTTAACCGGGTGTAAACTGGGAGACCTCCAAGCAGGTTACTTGGAAAACTGCATTTCATCATTTGCCAAATTGATAGAAAATGCAAACGGAATGGGCTTAGCAAATTGACCAAATGAACTTTTCGTGACCTGAAGACAAAGAATTAAGAATTATTTGACCTTTGCAATGGAGTACAAAAGGAATTTTTTCAATTAGGTCACTAGGTCAAAAGTTACAGTCAGTCAAACAGGGCTACTCAGAATTCTGATCAATTACACAATGCATGACAACAGCAAACTACCAACTTTGATGGGTTTGAAAACTATTCAAAACATATCAAAATGACTTGGGATTTGAAACATAGGTTCTCTTATACACATACTAAACATCCCCAAAGTGGCGGGTCATGAAACATTTTTGGGTGCAAGATATTCAATGGCAAACTAGGCCAGTTACAACAGATTGACACTTAGGCATAAACGCAGATTTTGACAAGCGCCTAAAACAAGACATCACAAAATAACTCGAAACTTGAAATTGACGAATAGGGATGTCTTGAAATTCCTAAACAAGAGTGATGAGCACCTTACATGCATGGTAGACCTCAAAATTTCATCAGGGAAAATAGGCTCAAAAAACACTTTAGGGGGTCAAAATGCAAAATTTTAACATGGTACTTCAAAAACCTTTACTGCTTTTTTCAGTCCCAACAAACCCATCTCATGATCCCATTCCTAATCAAGATCAAGACATCCCCTCCACCCTATCCAATGATTTCCCCCCATGTCAAGAGTTAACTTCCACTTATCCTCCTCTTCATGAAGATATTCCATGTATCCCATCCACTAAACCCCCTCTGAGTCAAGATCAAATTACTCCATCTCATGATTCCATCTCCTCCATTTCATTGCATGATTCCCTTCCATCTCAAGATCCACTCACTCCAACACATAATCCTCCCCAAAGTAAAGATCAAATTGCCCATTCAAATCCATGTCATAATGCCTATCCCTCTCAAAATCCTAATATCCCTCCACATGATCCTAATCCTCCACAAAATCCCATCTAACCTATCCAATCCATCCATAAAGCCCATTCAAATGGACTCACATCTTGTGTTCAAAATAAAAAGTATCCCATTGGAAAAATAATGTCTCAAGATGTTGGTAAATCTTCCACCCCTTCTAAATCCAAAATCCCTCCATCTAAACTCAAATGTTCCAATACACCATCCTCCACATCCATTTTGGGCCCTTATGTCCAAAACTCTAGTCCTTCCTCATCCACGTCCATTTTAGGTCCCTATGTCCCAAAAACAAATCCTTCATCCATTCCATCCATTTTGGGTCCTTACATACCTTCATCCACCAAATCCAAGTCCACCACTCCATAACCTCAAATCCATAATAAAGATCAACAAAGGAACACATCCTTATATTCCTTCCAAAATCCACCCTCCATTATTCCTTCCATTAACTCTCCAAACTATCTACCCTCATGCACCCATCCCATTGCTATTGGAAGCAATTTGGATGCCAAAGCTAAAATGCATAAAGCCAAAATCCACAATTTTTTTTTTTCCAAGGATGAACATGTCCCATCTAAAAGACATGTTCAAGAAAAGAAAAATATGATCCACGAGAAAGAAAATTCAAAAGGCCACAAAGGCCCAAGAAAAAAATTTAAAAAATCACGTGGATTCCCAAGATACTTATTGAAACAATGAATCTCAAAGAAAAATAAAATTTGGTATCCAACCTTGCTAATCCAAAGCTTCTTCCCTTCATAAATCCATTTTATCCTCCATTAAAAAATCCCACATCCCTCAAATTAATTTTGGATCCTAAAAATCTTCAATCCAGTATCCTAAATCCATCACCTCCTTCCTCTATTTTGGGTCCTTAATCCCAAAATCTACTACTCCTCATCCAATGATGATCTCTCCAACTCCTCCATCCATTTGTTCAAAATTCTTGCAACCTCCCATCCATTATCCACCAATCCTTCCACATCCTCTCATACCATTAATCCAACCCTATTCATAAACCCTTATCCATCTCCATCCCCCATCCATTTCATCTCCCCTCCCACCATCCTACCAACATCTATGAGCATTTATCTAAAAGTCCTTGATCTGTTATATATATAGAAAAAGACATCTCAAGGGATATCATCCATGGAACTAGATGCTTGAGTCCTTCCTCCATCTTCCTATCACATATCCATTGTCATCAAAATCCACTTATATATCCATTTACTTATCCTCATTCCCTTGCACTCTATACTTGGGGGAAATCTCCATCCATGCCTATGCTACCATACATACCTTCTACATACCCTATCCACAATCCATCATCCTATTTAAGTCCATCATCCATTTCCCATCTTTGATCTTGACTATCCTATACTTTCCCTCCACTCCTATACTCCATGTTTCCTATTCACTATCCATCATCCTATCTACATCCATCATCCTCTATCCATGTTTGATCTTGACATCCTATCCATGTCCTCCATTTCATAATAATTTTCTTATACATTTCCTCTATCCCCCTTCGATAATCTGTTATAATTCCATCCTTCTTTCCCATGTCTTTTGATCTTGATTACCCTATGCATTTCCTCCATATATTATCCATTATTCTATCCTATCCATATTTTTCATATCATATCCCCTATCCTATTCATACCCTCCATCTCATATCTCTTCTCCAAATCCATTCCACTTTGTATACCTTTTCTCTTCCTTACAAAACTAGAGGCACTCATACATCCATATATGCTTTGGACAAAACACGCCTTCCTCCCCTCCATGCATATCCTTTTTACAACTATTTAGCCATCTCATTTATCCTTTATCCACCATCTCTCCATCCTTCATCTTCCCACCTCTATTATGGGGGAATCCTTTGAAACATAGTCCTTGGATCCTAATCCACTCATTCCCCATTCTTCAGTCTTCCACTCACATCCCTTACTCACCATCCTTCTCTTTCATACATCCTTTATCCCCCATCTTCCCATCCTTCATTTTCTTACTGCTAGTGTGGGGTATTTCACTCCTTTACCACATAGTTCTTGAATCTCCATCCTTTCATCCCACATTCCATATCCATCCATCCAATATTACATATCCATCCATTCCCTTCATTTATCT
This sequence comes from Thuja plicata, assembly GCA_018584345.1. Lineage (NCBI taxonomy): Eukaryota > Viridiplantae > Streptophyta > Pinopsida > Cupressales > Cupressaceae > Thuja > Thuja plicata. The sequence goes on from MU228305.1 coordinate 956,191, forward strand.
CCCATCCAATCCATCTCTCCATCTCCACCATTCCTTGGTTCTCCCTTGTCATTGGTCTAAATCCCATTCTATCAAATTCATATTCATCCATTAATATCTTATCTTCCTCATCCATTCTATATATCTTCCAATCATCTTATCCATTCCTCTTTTATTCTATCTATCTTCTAATCCAATCCATTTCTCTTCCATTTCTATCTATCTCATCTTCCAATTCTCTCCTATTCTGCAATTCCTCTTATCTTCCTCTCCTCCCATCTATTTATTCTTCCTTCCAACTTCCAATCATCTTATCTTCCTATTTCATTCTATATATATTCTAATCTAATCCATTTCTCTTCCATTCTATCTATCATCTAATCCAATCCATTCCTCTCCCATTCTATCTTCTAATCTACTCCATTCCTCTTCCATTCTATCTATCTTCTAATCCAATCCATTTCTCTTCCATTTCTATCTATCTTATCTTTTGATCCTCTCATATTGTCCAATTCCTCTTATCTTCCTCTCCTCCCATCTATTTATTCTTCCTTCCAACTTCCAATCATCATATCTTCCTCTTCCATTCTATCTATCTTCTAATTCGATCCATTCCTCTTCCATTCTATCTATTTTCTAATCCAATCCATTCCTCTCTTATTCTATCTTCTAATCTAATCCATTCCTCTTCCATTCTATTTATCATATATTCCAATTCATTTATCTTCTTCCAGTTCAATTCTATCTCATTCATTCCTCTTCTAATCTAATACCTTACTCTTCTATCTAATTCCTCTTATCTTCCAATCCCATTCCATCTAATTCCTCTTCTTATAAAATTGCATTCCCGCACGACTGAGCTTACCCCATCAACATTGAGCTTTATTATAGACATAGTAACCACAAACGCTTCCAACAAGTCAGCAAACAGATTGACTTTCCTTGTTTCATTCTATTCACAAGAAATTGATAGCAAATTCCTGTTTCAATCAATCAATCTTTTGCCCATCAGGATGCATCCTTTTGGTGTCGGCTATTCTATCAATTCTCACATCAAAATTGTTCATGGAAAGAACTTTTGGACTGAATGACCACTTGGTTAGGGTGCCTTTTTGTTGATTTTATCTTGTGCTTCAATGTGGCCTTCTCATGACAGCCTCGATCTTTCATATCTTGGTTCATTATGGTAAGTGAATATTGGAATATGTGCCATTTGTGGTATGATCTTCTTGCCATAGATTGTTAGTGAATTTATGATTGGTATTTAGTTATGACTATGTATGCCTCACTGGGGGAAGGCTTCATGCATCTCAAATCCCTAAAAAGATCTGGGTGTATTGTGTCTCCTCATGATCAACATTTCATAGGTCTCATCATACCTGATATCTTGTATTCTTGTTCCTAGCAACCTATTTGTCTGAGAGTCTAGTCCATGCAAAGGAACCATGTCACTTGTGTTTTCTCACACATGGTGCATAACTCCTTTTGCAATATCAAACTAGGGTGTGCTCTCCAACATTAACATGGTATAAATCCCACTGTCATCATGTAGTTAGGATTGTATTTTAGCTAGGTCATATTGCACTTTGCATTTTGCTCTTGGCAAGGTTTCTGTTTATTCCCCCATCCTGATTGGGGCATCATGTCCCCGATCTATTCTAGGTCTACCCCCCCCCCCCAAGGATATGTCTTGCGAAACCACCTAATTTCCCCCTTTTCTCTCTTCTTCCTCTCTTCTACCTTTTTTGAGAAAATTCCACAAAATTTATTTTTCTGTTATTTTCTCAAGGGGGCATCATCTCATTTCCCACCATAATTAATTTTCTCTCTGGGGCATCTTATTTTCTTTTTTCTTTGACACGACGTCGTCTCCGACGCTGCATCAAAGAGGGGCAAAATGTAGATGTCCAAAATCATCCTTATATTAATTTAATTAATATTCCCATAACATTATAGTTAATTTTAATTAATTATATTTGTTATTTTCTTCTATTTTTTAATTAAATTTATTTAATTAAATATGATTCACTTTCCCTAGTATTTAAATTTAATTTAAATATCATCCCCTTTAATGTATTAAATCTTATTTATATACATTTCCCTCATTTATCCCTTTTAAATAAATTTATAATTTATTTATTCCTCCACATGAGTTAATTCTACTAAACCAAAATTAATATAAATCTAATTTGGATTAAACTGATTTGAACCTAGATCCTACCCTACCTCACATCACTCTCACCAAATAAACCTATTCCTTAATTAACTAAGGTTAGTTAGGCTAATTTCTTGATTCCTACAATTAGTCCTAATTATTTGCTCACACGTGTGAGAAAATTTCCAAAAATCACCTTTTCCAAATATCCTTATTTGGTACCAATAAGGTTTCTTACACCTATGATGACACCTTATTACACTTTCTAAAAGTGTCTCATTGGTCCAAAACTCTTACACCCACTTACACTTATTACAAGATTCTTCACATGTGTACTTTAAGTACACCTTGACCCATCAAATCAAAATTTTCTCACACGTGTGAGAAAATTTGGCCTCTTTCATGGCTTATGTGTCCCTCATGTGGCACCTATGTGGATGCCACATGAGCTCCACCTCATCCAAGCCCTCTCTCTCCTCCAAAAAATCTATAAATAGAGGCCATTGTCAAGAGCAAATCATCTCCATTTTATGCATTGTTATCATGCTAGTTTAGCTTTAGAATTCTTAGTTCATGTTCTTATTTTCATGCTTTTAGTTCATTTGCAAATCTAGAAATTACATCTTAGGCTTAATAATGGAATGAATCTTAGCTTAGATCTTGCATATCATCTTAGCTTAAATGTTTCATATCATCTTAGCTTAATGCTTGCATCTTCATCAATGGTGAAAGCTTGAGACAAGTTCCTTATACTTGTTCTTGAGTTATTAGCTCATATTTTTCATGACTTTCAAGTGGGATTAGATTTTGTGTTGGGAGAGCACACCCACATACATCTCTAAGAGCAAATCAACAAGGCATTTGGGTGCCCTTTTTCAACTCATCTGAGGTTATGGTGGAAGTCTTATTTTAGAGTATGTTCTTAGATATGTTAATGTAGCTTATTGATTATATATCTCTAATGTTTGCATGTCTAAGCGTGCTCCCAATAGGTTAGCTTCTAGCATATATAGTAATTTTGTCAAATTTTTTCTGACATGGGAATTTAATCCTTTTCCAATATATACTATCTGAGGAGTGGTCTCTGATCCCAAATTTATTTCTTCCAAATCCTCAATCTTAGCATTGCTCATTTTTTATAGGTGATCATCTTGATTACTAAACAATTCTTCTAGTTCTACAAATCCCTTAGGGATCTGATTAGAATTTAATTGGATAACCTCATTCCCCAAAACACAATCCCTACCATTAATGAACTCAAGTAAAGAGTTTCAATCTATATGCTAGTCTTCATAATGGTCTAGGCATTGAATAAATCTAAGAATATCTTGGTTATCTTAAAATACTTTCCAGCTGTAAATATTGTTAGGGACAACTGGTCTTATCTTAATTTCAACTATTGATACCCCATTTAAGGTCAAATCATCAGTTTTCAAAGAAATATTAGCTAAGAAATATTCCATAATGTTTTTGGACCTTTCTATCCAGCTAATATTAAAAGCATCAAAACATTCAATTTGGTGCCAAATAGCATGCTTATACATTTTAATTCTATCATTTTTCACACCATATTTGGACCTGACTTGGGCAACTACTATCTCAGAATCACCATAAAATTTTAGACATTTTATTCTATGGTTAGCATCAATGTCTATCCCTAAAAATAAAGCTTCATATTCTGTTGTATTGTTTGTACATTGGAATGATAACATGAAAGAATATTTAAATGTTGTACCTGATGCAGAAATGAAAAAAATACCAGCTCTTAATCCTTCTTTAGAATAGGCTCCATCAAAATACATCTTCCATAAACCATCATTCTGTGTAATCAACTCCTTCACTAAGGGATCAATATATTTACATTGATGAGCACTCCTCTTCACTCTAAAGTTTTCCATGTCAATATCTACATAATAATTGATATTAGTATCTTCATGTAACTCAATCACATGGGGTGTCCCACCTTCTCTGGAAACCTTGAAATTATTCCCAACAATATTGAAAGTGGCATAAGATAAATCACACTAAATACTGCCCCCCATTGAAGCACTCCATTTACTGGACAACAACATGCCATAATGCGGTGGGATATCAACCACCAATACACTCATTGTCAAAACTGTATATGGGCATATAACTAACTTATAAGGTAAATCTTGAATGGTACCCACAACATGGATCTCTCTGTAATCCATTTCTTGACATCTCCCATGATGAGAATCTACTTGTAATCCCATGAATCTCATAGTTTCTGTAGGCATAACAATATTAGATGCTCCTGAATCTATCATATAGTTTTTTAGCATCTTACCATTAATGACCAGTGTTAGGAAAAATGGATCAACAATTCCTACAGAAGTATTTGTTCTAAGATAAATCTGAGGGATCTCAGAATCATTCCCTCAGGCTCCTTTCCCTTTTTGTTAGATTTCTTTTCAACATATTATATTTTTTGAGGTTTCATTGGAGATACACTATTTAATACTGAAAGGACCTTTTCTTTATGTTCCTTTATCCTCATAATTTCTAGAAATGGGACCTTGGCAGTCATTTGTGATAGACACTGTCCCATATCAACAAGAGTATATTTCACATAAGAGGATTTTAGTTTTTCAACAATAATATTATTATCCTCTATTTGAATATTCGGAGTAGATTCTTCCCTCTTTGACTTCTTATTTTCAATTTTAGAAGAGGAAGAATTTGTTTCTGGCACTTTAGCCTTTCCCTCATGTACAATATTTGGATCATTAGCTTTGCTTACAATTTTGACCTTAGGCTTATTTACAATTTCCCCAGGTCCATCTCTTTTTGGTGTATACTTGGCATCTATTTTGTTTTCTTTGATAAAGATGCCTGCTGGTTGACTACCTAAATCACCCACTACTCTATTTCTCAAGTGGTAGTCACTTCTTGCTTTATTTACTAGATCAGAAATGATTCTAGCCTTTTCTACATCAGAAGGTTTTCTTATTGTAGTGGTTTCCTAACTATTATGAGCATAGCATATTATATCATCAACCTCCTCATCTTCACTATTAGACAAGACATGTTGGTGATATACCTCCATTATTCCTTGTGAACCATACATTTCATGGTTCTCCACTTCATCTTTAGAATCTATATTAGGGCATGCATAATAATTGGTCATATCACATCTATTTTGATAAGATAGCTCATCCTCTTCACCTTCTTTCTCTTTACTAGCACTTATATCTAGGACTACAACACAACAATTAGGGTTGTGTAGTGCTTGACAAGATTCACACTAGTAAGTATCATTGCACATTTTTACAACATTTTTGTGTAGAGGGTTAAGGGTCCTATTTTTAGGTTTGTCATTTCTTGGTTGGGAAATAGGCTTTCCATCCTTGAACTAGGTACCATAGGGATGATTTTTCATCCTAATCTATGGATTATAACTATTGTTATAGGATGGTATTTTGTTTTGTGGAGTCTTATATTATTTATATTCAGGTTCTTTTTGCTTACTCCTACTAAAATGTGCATAATCTCTTCTACCCATTTTCCCTGACACTCTTCTATTCATTTCTATGTTCACTGCTATCTTATATGCATCAGTAAGACTTCTAGGTTTTTTATCTCTGAGAGCATACCCCATCTTAGAATCAAAATCATTTAGATATGTAGCCAGACATACCTTTTCATCCAGTTTGATCTTTTGGAAAAGATTATGCAGGGCTCATTGGAATCTTGTGTTGAATTCAGTGACCTCTTCATTGAAGTTTTTCTTTATGTTATTAAATTAATTTAACAAGAATCCTTCATTAGTTTTTTCACCATACTGATCTTTGAATAAATATATTAATTCTTCCATAGATGCTACAAAACCATTAGACAATCCTCTAAACCATTCCCTAGCATCTTTGAATAAATCTATTAATTCTTCCATAGATGCTACAGAACCATTAGACAATCCTCTAAACCATTCCCTAGCATCTTTTACTAAGGACTGAACAAATAGTTTCATTAGGACATCTTCATGATTAATATTCAAATCATCTATGATATTTATAAAATTTCTCAAATGTACTTCACAATAAATAACATTGTTTCCTGAATACTTTGGGAGTTTTTATAAATATCATTAGGTATTGCATTAGGGAAACCTGGAATTCCAATAAAAGTAAATTGTTTGTACCTTTCTATATGCAATGGCTTCCTTTGAAATTTGTCATCATCCTGGAAAGTGGCAGCTTTGGATTTTGAAGATGTAGTATTTTTAACACCAGTATAAGAATATTTAGAAGATTGGAAGAAGTCAATCTTCTTCTTCATCTCAAAGGTGGTAGCTTTAGCTTCTGTCATTTCCAAAATCTTTGCCATGGTTTCTTTCTCTCTTCTTAATCTTTCAAGATCAATTTATAGCTTAGACATTTGTTCTGTCAGGACTTTGTGAGTTTTTGGTTCCTTAACTTCATTTCCAGTAACTTTGTTTTCTCCTTTATCTCTAAAAGATTGAGAATTAAAAAAAAATTTAGTGATTGGTGTCTCTTGATCTCTATGAGACCTCTCAACATTCTTTTCTTCTTGATGTCTCAAAGATCTTCTAAATTTATCAACATCTTTTTTATCACATTTTTTCTTCTTTAAATCCTTTTCTCTCTTCTTTTGCTGAATAAGGGCCAACTGCCTCATTAGGATTCTTTCTTCTTAAGCGAGCTCATCAGAAGGAACTTCAGAATCTAAACTAATAGTATCATTTCATTCTCTCTCACTAGAAGTAGTGGTACTTGTATATGTTTCTAATCCTAGGTCAGGGGCTTCTTCATACTCTAAGGTGTTCCCCTCATGATTGGATTGGTTTACATATTTTCTTCTAGTGTTGTTTTCCTCATTTCTTGGAGAAGAGTAATTAATATTAGCTTGGTTCTTCTTTTCTCTCCAAGACATCTTAGTCCTAGAAGTAGTTGGGATTCCACTATCCAACTGAACTTCTGGATTATCTCTCATTCTTGATCTTGTATTCATATTGAAAGAATGTGTATGGATATTAGATATTACTTTAGCACTGATTACATAGATTTTCTTTGAGAGTCGTCACCCAAAATAAGTTGGGAAAATACAACACAACTTAAATATGAATACTATAAGAATGAACTAGATAGGAAAACTCAAGTGTAAACTTGATTTAACTCTTAAAATACCAGATATATTTTCTAAATTTGTTCAATAAAACCTTTTAATCCCCATCAGGGTCACCAATTTGTTAGGGATTTTTCATGTAGGCTCTTAAAACAATGTGAATGCTTACTCTTTATATTTCTGATTTAAACTCATGCAAGAGAAAAGCCTAACTGATGAGGACTAGTTCCTCCTACTTTGAGATCCACTGGCTCAGGCGGGTGTACCTTCAAATGATTACTGGTTCTCAGTATCTATTATAGTGGATTAGGGCTTTCACTGATTGGCTATTTATATTTTACTGTATCAATTGATGAAACACCTTATAGATGACAATGATTAATTGAATACAAAGCATTATGAGCCAAATTATAATCTTTACAATAATAAACATCAGTGAGATAATGATTCTCATCCTTCTTCCTTTTGTAGTTCTCTGAACTTAGGAGGGTTAACCTAGTGATCCTGTTTTTAAGGAATCAGAAAATTTAACTATATTCTTAATACAATTTCTTAAAGAACATATATTATTTGTAATTAGAGTGTGAATGATTTATTTTCTTTAAATATTGGATGATGATTAACTACTTTCCAAACTCCAAACCAGTGCCTTGATCCTTGGGCAAAGATTCAATATCAAATGTAAATCCACAACAAAATAATTAATGAAAATACATGCAATTTAGATAGAATGCCTTACAAACTATCCTTTCACTCCCACACCCCTATTATCAAATCCTAATGCTAATGCTTATCTCTCTGGGATCGCCTCTAAGAATTATTCCTTCCTTGAAAGAACTCATAAGTAACTGCACAATCACCTTGTAATTGGTATATCTAAAATGCCTTATAAATTAAACATTCAAGAGCTATAATAGAAATATAAAGAGACAACACACGATATAGAACATAAACTACAATGTATTTTATTAATATTGTTATTGCTTCAAATACATTCAATAGACAATAAATACAAAAACTTAGACAAAATTGAGTAGTCTGGCTTGCAATTATTTTTCACCTCTCATCCTCCTTTAAAAAATAATACAAATGCTATATATATAGTCTAAACCATTTTTTAATCCTTAAAGATTAAGTATGCAACAAGCTTTAGATAGTTTAAGACCTAACCCTAAAAGATAGAAGAAGAAAAAAGACAATAAGACTCCAAGTGGTGGAAGGACAAAATAGGAATACAATCAAATTAGATCTTTGAAATATCTTGCTAGCTGGCACCTCTATTTGATTATATTATGGATAGCCTCCAATAGTTATTGCAAGATTTAGTGACCACCATTATAGGCTAACATACAGTAATCTTTCTAATGACTAACCTCCCTATGCTCAAAGATCAGGTGCCAGGTGTCCTTCTACTCTTCATCCATGATGTCAATGTTAGTTGTCATCTGCTTCTTTTTCTTGGTCTTTGTAAGAACATCCCATGCTACTACATATTTCTCTATAGGCCAAGTAAAGCTTTGAATTCTTTCTAATTGTTCCTTTTGCCTCTCCCATATAGCATCTATAATTCTTTTAACATCTGTCACAAATTTGTTGAAATTTGACTTGGCCTTAAATGCCTCATCCAAGGTTCTATTGAACCTTTCCATATCTAATTCATTGGTGTCAAAAACAAATGCCTCTTTACTAGGCAATAATGAATCAAATCCATTTCACCATATCTCCACTACTTTGATCTGATTGACCTCTGACCTTATGGAAGGAATAAACTTATTATAATTAGATCCAAACATATTCAATCTAACCTCTATCTGATTTTCCTTGCCCTTGAAGAAGGACAAGGTTACCCCAAATTTTTCTATCTCATCACCTACTTGTGTGGCTATTTCTAGTAGGTCTACCTTAAGTGGCTGTCAGGATGCTAACCTTTCAAATAAACAGGTTGTAACTATCCAAGTACCAAAATAGGGGTTTAATATTGATACAAAATTAGTTACCTCTATTTGTAGGCCAGGAAACTTGTTGTAGGATTCATGCACTAAGTCAGCCTTATCTTTTAAAATATTAATTATGTGCTGCAAAATATTGAAAAAGGATTCTAAGGCCACATTATTCTTGTTTGTATCTTTCTGTTTTTTTTCCTTTTGAGCATCCCCTACATCCTCTATTTGTATAAGTGCATCTTCAGCCTATTTAGGTTCACTAGGAACAAACTCAAGGATCTCTTGTAGCTTCTAAGTTAGCTCTGCTATTATTTTCTCCAAAGCATTGATCTTTATTAATCCCAATTCTCTATCTCTTAAAACAAGACTTGTCTCATCAAATAGCTTCTGATACCTATTTTATATTTGCACAGCTTTTTCTTCATTAAGATGATCAAAGTGAGTTAGGGCATGTGAAATTTCTAGATCCCCTATATTATGGATAGACCAGATGATTTTGTCTCCTTCCATATTCTCTTGTACATTTATCAATTATGGCTTCTGGTTTTTAGGAGCTACAACCCACATTGCTAGGGTTTGAGATTGTGCATTATAACCACATCCTTTAATCATCTCTCTCATTTGTGTCTTTGTTGATAACTTGATGTCTAGCTACCTTCTGTTTTGGTCTATGATGAAGCCTGAAGCCAGGTCCCATCCCTCTACTAATAGCATGCCACTAGACTTCACTAATTGTCTACCTTCATCAGGGGTTATGTTCTCATATTCTAGATCATATTCTTGGAGAGCCTATAATGTCTCACTTGTGATTGCTTCTCCTCTTTCCAGTTGCATTTGTGCCCCCAATTGTTGTTGTTTGGCCCAAATAAGGAATTCCTTGAATTATTTAGGTTTTATGAATTCATCATCCTTCAATAATTCTTCTTGTTGCAACTCCCTTTCATCTTGATGTATTATGAGAGGCATCTAAACATTATCATCTATGTCTTCTCTTTTCTTCTTTCCTTCTCTTATGACCTTTCTTAATTGATGATCATAAGCTCTTGTCCCAGTGAATAGTGCACTCACTTTATCCTTTTTCCTCTTCTGTGTCTTGACAACAGAAGGCTCCCCTATTTCCACGTTTTTCTTTTTCTTTGGAAGTTCAACAACTACCTCAACATCATGTCCTTGTGTTAAGTAAATTATTTTTTCCTTGATATGAGGTGGCTGATCCGTTGGTGGTGGACTGTGTACTGAGTAACTACTATCACTGTACTCTGATGATGACTATTTATTTGGACCTCTTTCCTTATCCTTACTTTTTTCTTCTAATTGGCTACACAGTGTGCCATATGACTCAATCATATTATCTAATCTTTGTAGATAAGGACAACCAGGGAAATATCCTCCAAATGGGATCCCTTTCTTCTTGAGCTATTTCTCTAAATCTATTAACTCTTGGTAATTTTTTTTTCTAGCTGAAATTTCATCCTCTTCAAGGATGTTCCTAATAATATCATCCTCTGCACACTTCTCATGCACCTTAGTATTAGGGATAGTAGGTAATACTTGTTAGAATAGTCCCAAAGGATAAATGAGAGGGGGGGGGTCAATCAGTTATCAATAACTTTACTTCTTTTTCTTCTTTAACTTCATAATACAATAAATTAAATGCACATTCAGATAACACAATACACAACACACAATTTGATTGTGAGGAAATGAAATGGTAAAAACCCCGGTGGGAATTAGGACCCACAATGAACTATACTTGTTTATAGTAATCCCTGTTGGAAGATATTTCAACCCTGTTAGGATTTGTACTTTAAAATGCAATAAGTATAGAGACCTGGTTAAGGGTCTGACCCTATTAGGAGTCTTTTACAAATAACCCTGTTAGGGGTGAGGAATCACTGTCCAAAAGCTCACTACTTCAATGGTGAAGGCTACAACCTTCTGTAGAACAAATATGCACTATATCTGATGATGAACTATAGAGTAGACATGTTGTCTTGATCAATTCCAGTGTATTATAATCTTCTATTGCTTCTTCACATAGACTCTTGATGAATGAACCACATCTGATATTCTTCTCTCTACATTTTCTTTCTCTTTTTGTATCATTCACACTTGGTGTATAACAAATGACTTTCTATAAGTATCTTCCTCAAAGTATAAGATCATGGGACCTATATGGCAACTCTTCATAACATCCTTGTCAGCTTTACTAATCATGCAAGCATAATTACAACTGCACACATATAAACTGAATAGACACGACACTTCACTAAGTTGGCCTCACCAAATTAACTCTAACTCTGCACTCACTTTGTCCTTTTTTCTCTTCTGTGTCTGGACAATAGAAGGCTCCCCTATTTCCACCTTTTTCTTTTTCTTTGGAGGTTCAACAACTACCTCAGCATCATGTCCTTGTGTTAAGTAAATTATTTTTTCCTCGATATGAGGTGGTTGGTCCATTGGTGGTGGGCTGTGTACTGAGTAACTACTATCACTATACTCTGATGATGACTATTTATTTGGACCTCTGTCCTTATCCTCAATTTGTTCTTGTAATTGGCTACACAGTGTGCCATATGAATAAATCATATTATCTAATCTTTGTAGATAACGAAAACCAAGGAAATATCAGACAAATGGGATCCCTTTCTTCTTCAGCTATTTCTCTAAATCTATTAACTCTTGGTACTTTGTTGTTCTAGCTGAAATTTCATCCTCTTCAAGGATGTTCCTGATAATATCATCCTCTACACACTTCTCATGCACCTTAGTATTAGGGATAGTAGGTAATACTTGTTAGAATAGTCCCAAAGGATAACTGAGAGGGGGGGGATGAATCAGTTATCAGTAACTTTACTTCTTTTTCTTCTTTAACTTCAGAATACAATAAAGTAAATTCACATTCAGATAACATAGTACACAACACACAATTTGATTATGGGGAAACCAAATGGTAAAAACCCCGATGGGAATTAGCACCCACAATGAACTATACTTGTTTATAGTAATCCCTGTTAGAAGATATTTAAACACTATTAGGAGTTGTACTTTACAATGCAATAAGTATAGAGACCTGGTTAAGGGTCTGACCCTGTTAGGAGTCTTTTACAAATAACCCTGTTAGGGGTGAGGACTCACTGTCCAAAAGCTCACTACTTCAATGGTGAAGGCTACAACCTTCTGTAGAACAAATATGCACTATATCTGATGATGAAATATAGAGTAGACTTGTTGTCTTGATCAGTTCCAATGTATTATAATCTTCTACTGCTTCTTCACATAGACTCTTGATGAATGAACCACATCTGATATTCTTCTTTGTACATTTTCTTTCTCTTTTCGTATCATTCACACTTGGCGTATCACAAATGACTTTCTATAAGTATCTTCCTCAAAGTATGAGATCATGGGACCTGTAAGAAAGATCTTCATAACATCCTTGTTGTCTTTACTAATCACGCAAGCATAATTACAACCGTGCACATATAAACTAAATAGACGCGGCACTTCACTAAGTTGGCCTCACCAAATTAACTCTAACATTGCAACCTTCTTGAAAGATGTTTGGCGCCTTTAGATAACTATCATCAACTCATAACTAATCATAAATATGCACACACATATCCTGAAGATAGGTGCAACTCAAGAAACATGTTAAATATGTCAGCTCTGAATAGATACTCTTCCAGAACTGTAATTGCCAATAACAGAATTACACAACTTGACTGAAACATTATATCTAGATGTGCGTGTATGAACATAACATACTAGACATGTCTACAATCTAAATATATCCACACAAGGCTTGATATCATCATTATGTTAAGTACATATAGAATCACTACTGTGTATTATATGTTGTCATCAATGACAAACATACAATCAATCAATTGCACAGAAACAAATCTCCAACAATCTCCCCCTTTGACATTGATGGCAACATATGATATTAAAAACATCTTCAACACATGGTGTCTTCTTTCTTTTACAATCTTCTCAATATCCTCATCGAAGATTCCTCTACACTGCTATAGTTCTTTTGACTATTTTTATACTCCCCTAGAGTATATGCTCCCCCTTACTATATAATCCCCCTTTGACATCAATGGAAAAGGGTTTCATAAACCATTAAGCATAGGTACTACTCCAGAAGTAGAGTAGTCAACCATTTATCAGTCACTAAGGACTGATGTTCTTGCTGCTTTATCTAATCAGACTAAGGAGAGGGAATTACTCCCAACTTCTCCCTGAGACACTCAAAAGTATCTTTTGCTAAAGGCTTTGTAAAAATATCTGCCAACTATTCTTTGGTGCTCACATAGTCCAATTTCACTTCTTTATCTGCAACCTTTTCTCTTAGAAAATGGTACCTTATCTCTATGTGTTTTGTCTTTGCATGCATCACAGGGTTCTTAGACATGTTAATAGTGCTAGTGTTATCACAGTGAATAACAATAGGATAATCAACTTGAATACCAAAGTCTTTAACTATCTTCTTGATCCAACCCATGGTTGAGCAATTCAGTGCTGCTGCAACATATTTAGCTTCTATTGTTGACTAAGAAATACAATTCTGCTTCTTCCTTATCCAAGAAACCAACCTATCTCCAAGAAATACTGCTCCTCCTTGTAATGCCCAAAATAATCTAGGCAAAAACACAACTAAATTTTTTTTGTTTAGAACTATGACACCAACAAAATAAATTTACTAATATAAGTTTCGACTCAAGCCCAACGATGTGAAGCCCCCGGGGCGTAACTCGCTTAGGCGGAAACTCCTTAAAGATATTACTTCGCTAGAGGACACTCATAAAAAGGAAGTATGCAAATGGTTATTCCAATAGAGAACTTAATTTAAATCTAAAATCCTAATTAACTTAATTTTTGACAAAAGCCATAAGACTATAGAGATAAACTCCCTAAAGAGCATCTTACCGATTTATCTATATCTTAA
>MU228305.1:974941-1040966 GCA_018584345.1 Thuja plicata
AGTCCTAACCTTGGGGTACTCAAATTTGCATCAAACCATATCCTAGGGCTTCCCAAAACCTCTTAAAATAACCAAAGATTTATGCATCCGAAAATGAGGTTTGTTTATCAAGGTTTCCTTGATCTCACACCACCTACTAGCTTGGGAAATGTTCAATATTATCAAGGAGGAGGTGGGGTCCAAAATCCACATCACATGCCACTATAACTAAAGTGTCAAATGACACATCACCAAACAGAATACACATCACAACCTATGTGACATGCTTTGTGTGCAAAAAATTTAAACATTTACACAAAATAAAAATCATTACAATTTACAAATTAAACCATTATCGATCATACATAATCAGTCACCACATTCACAAAAGAAAAATGCAATACAACGAGGTCACACTCTCTCACTAGAGTCGACCTTGGCTTTACAGATTGCACTTGGTCCTATCTTGTTTCCCCGAATCAAACCATGGCCATATCCCTGCATGCTCAAAATCGATGTCAGTACATTATGAAAACAACTTATATTAATAAACATTTCAACATAGGATGATAGCATCTTCTAAACAATGTGTATATGTCTACATCATATAACATTACATATTTGCAGAAGCAAGTGTTTGCATTATATTCTAGAACCATGATTTCATTAATGATCATAATATCAAAGATAACAGAATAAGGCTAAATACATATATGGTATCAAAATAAGCATGTATGAGTATATAAAAAGTCCGGTTACTGTGATCATCAACAAAACCTGTAACAAGCTACTCATAAAGTCGAAAAGACGGCATGCATAAACCAAAAATGTTGATACTCAAAATATCATCCTGATGAGTCAAGTGTCAAAATGAAAGTCAAACTAGGACAGGTCAGGGCAGGACCTCACACTCCTTAAGTGCTCTTCCTATCATCAATACATCCTTCCCAATCTGCATCTATATACACATGAAGTTGTACATTCTTTGATTTAAGATACCATAAACCATAGTCTATAGTTCCCTTTAGATATCTGAGTATCCTCTTGATTTCCATTAGGTGATTCTACTTGGGTTCAACTGCAAATATCCCAACAATGCCAACTACATTAGATGTGTTAGGTCTAGATTGAGTTAGATAAATGAGTTTTCCAATCATAGATTTGTACAATGTCTTATCAACTGCTGTGGAATCCTCATCTTTTGAAAGATTGCTTCCTATTATCATAGGGGTGCATACTGGCTTACAGTCTTCCATCTTGACAGTCTTCAATATTTCCTTCACATATTTTGGCTGATTAATGAATATACCTTTATCTGTCTGCTTTACATTTAGTCCCAAAAAGTATTTTATAGGACCAATCATGCTCATTTCAAATTCATTCTACATTTCGTTTGCAAATGTTGTACTAATCTTGTCATTACCTCCAAAGATAATGTCATCAACAAATATTGCAACTAGTAATCCATCAGGTATCTCTCTTGTGAATAGGTTACAATCTGCTGCACCTTTCTTGAATCCAATCTTGGTAAGATAACCATCAAGTGTCTCATACCAAGCTCTTGGGGCCTGTTTAAGACCATAGAGTGCTTTCTTCAATCTGCATACCATGTTAGGTTTATCTAAGAGATTAAATCCTTTAGGCTATTCTATGTAGACTTCTTCCTTCAAGTCACCATTCAGAAAAGCTAACTTTACATCTGTTTGATAAACTTTAAAGTCTTTGAATGTTGCATAGGCCAAGAACAATTTTATGGCTTCGAGTCTACTCACAGGGGAAAATGTATCAGTGTAGTCTATTCCTTCTCTCTATGCATATCTTTTACATATCAATCTTTCTTTGTTTCTTACTACTGTACCATCTTCATTCATCTTGTTTCTAAATATCCACTTTGTTCCAATCACATTTTTGTCACTGGGTCTAGGAACCAATTCCCATGTCTCATTCTTAATTATCTGATCTAACTCTTCTTTCATTGCATTCTTCCAATGAGAATCATTACAAGCATCTTCAACACTTAAAGGTACAATTTGTGAAATTAAACATACCTCTTCATCCATTGATAGAATTTTTGCTTTTGATCTGGTCAAAACACTGCTGCTCTGATCTCCAATGATATCATCTTTAGAGTGGTATCTAGATGTGAATTTAGGAACCTTAGGTGTGACTTCTTCTTCTGTAATCTATGATTCTTCTCTGCTTGATTTGGGGTCATTGCATGAGACATCAATGCAATCAAACATTTCTTCAATAACAGTATCTTTGATGCTAGGCCTTGGTTCATCTTCAATCATAGGTGCATATTCATAGTATCTCTCTTGAAACATAAAATTTTCATCAATTTTTACATGATTACTTTCAATTATCTTTTTCAATCTCAAATTGAAACATCTATATACTTTTCTTTTTGTAGAGTAACCAAGGAAAATACCTTCATCACTTCTAGCATAAAACTTACCAACACCATCATCTCTCTTGATGCAACATTTGTTGCCAAAAATTCTGAAATACTTAACTGTAGGTACATTACCAAACCAAAGTTCACAGGGTGTCTTATCTGCGCCTGGCCTCAATTGAGTTATGTTGATAGTATAGATTGCTATATTTACTGCATCTCTCCAATATGTGTGCGCAAAGTTTCTTTCAATCATCATAGTACACACTGTATCAAGTATAATCATGTTCCTCTTTTCTACAATCCTATTCTGTTGTGGGGTTCTAGGAGCACTCAACTATCTTTTTATTCTATGTTCTTCACAGTAATCATAAAATTGATCAGAGGTGAACTCTCCTCCTCTATCTCATCTCAGACATTTCAGTTTTAATCTAGATTCATTCTCAACCTTAGCTTTGAATATTTTGAACTTCTCAAAGGCTTTAGATTTCTCCTTTAAGAATGCAACCCACCTCATCCTTGAAAAATCATCAAAAAAACAAAATTAAATACCTTTCTCTACAATATGATCTTGTTTGGGTAGGACCACATAAATCTATATGCACTAAGTCCATTTTTCTTTCAGCTGAGTTCTTCTTTCTTCTGAAAGAACTCCTTACATGCTTTCCCATAACACATTCCCTGCACATTGTGTGAACTGGTCTTGCTATACTTGGAAGGTCTCTGACTACATTGACATTACTTATCTTTACAATGTTATCAAAATTGATATGACAGAGTCTTTTGTGCCATAACCAACTGTCATCCAATTTTGCAAAAAAACAACTTACATCATAATTGAGCTGAAAAACATTACCTTTTGTTTTGGATCCTGATGCAATCATGTCTCCATCCTTGTTTTTAATGATGCACTTGTTGTCTTTGAACTCCAAATGATAACCTTTGTCAAGTAGCTATCCAACACTTAGCAATTTATGATGTAATCCATCAACATATAGAACATCATCTGTCTTTTTCTTTCCATCCAAAGTGATAGAGCATCTGCCTATGATAGGTTTAGGAGTGTTATCTCCAAATCTAACCATACCACCTTTGTATTTGTCTAGATGAACGAATCTGTCTTTGTCACCTGTCATATGGTGAGAGCATCCACTGTCAATGATCCAATCAATTTTGATGTCTGCTTTGGAAAATAGGGCTAACTCTGTTTCTTCCTTTTCATTTGCAATGTCCATTTCCTCGAGAAAATTTTCCATGTCTCTAAGGGCAACAAATGCAATTTCATCCTCTCCTGAATCTTCATTAGTTACACCTTCTTCAGCATGGTAACATTCCTTCTTATATTTAGGTTTGCAATCAGATATGAACTTCTTGACTCTTGTGGGACACTTAGATGAAAAGTGACCAATCTTGTTGCATGAAAAACATTTGAATGGAAGTTGTCCTTCATATTTTCCTTTTCCTTTATTTTCTCTTTTAGCAATCATAACAATGATATCTTCTAGTTCTTCATCAACATCTTCTTTCTCATTATAGATAGAGATGTGTATGGATTTCTTACCATGGACTGAGGCTTTGAAAGCTATTTCATTTTTAGGTTCAGTCTTCAATCTTGATATCTCAAATGCAAATATTTTGCTGATCAAAGTCTCTCTCTTGAAATCTTGTGAGAATTGCATGGTTTCCTCTAGAATACTTATCTTATTTTCATAGTCTTATGTTAAGGTAGTTAATACCTTGTCCATTATATCTTCTTCTGATATTTCTCCACCATTGTTTCTAATTCCAGAGACTGCTTCATTTATCCTTTGATTGTAGGCTCTAATGTTCTCTTCAGGTAACATCTCAAGACTGATGTATTTCTTTTTCCATGTCTTCCCGCGCACATTCTTTTCTTGAATATCTCCTTCAAACATATCTTCTAAATACTTCCATATGGTGTATGCTCTGTCAATTTTCTTAATCTTAGAAAATTCACTGTTAGATAGGGTGCTGATTAGGGCTTCTTTAGAAATTGCATTATTGGTAAATGTCTCCTTTTGTCTACTAGTAGCATCATCCTTTGCAAGGTCTTTAAGAGATGGAATAACAACTTCTTGTGTAGTTATCTCAAAGATCTCAAAGCCAACACACTGTAGATGTGTTATCATTTTTTTTTCCAATCCAGATAATTTTCTCCATCAAACTTAGGGCTCTCTTTTCTGAAGTAAGGCATTTGATCTACCTTAAGTTGTTAGGCTTCTTCTCTAAGGCACTTGGCTCTGATATTAATTGTTAGAATAGTCCCAAAGAATACTTGAGAGGGGGGGTGAATAATTTATTAGTAACTTTACTTCTTTTTCTTCTTTAACTTCAGAATACAATAAAGTAATTGCACATTCAGATAACACAGTACACACACAATTTGATTATGGGGAAACAAAATGGTAAAAACCACGGTGGGAATTAGCACCCACAATGAACTATACTTGTTTATAGTAATCCCTATTGGAAGATATTTTAACCCTGTTAGGATTTGTACTTTACAATGTAATAATTATAGAGACCTGGTTAAGGGTCTGACCTTGTTAGGAGTCTTTTACAAATAACCCTGTTAGGGGTGAGGACTCACTGTCCAAAATCTCACTACTTCAATGGTGAAGGCTACAACCTTCTATAGAATAGATATGCACTATATCTAATGATGAACTATAGAGTAGACCTACTATCTTGATGAGTTCCAATGTATTATAATCTTCTACTGCTTCTTCACATAGAATCTTGATGAATGAACCACATCTGATATTCTTCTCTGTACATTTTCTTTCTCTTTTCGTATCATTCACACTTGGTGTATCACAAATGACTTGCTATAAGTATCTTCCTCAAAGTATGATATCATGGGACCTGTAAGACAACTCTTCATAACATCCTTGTCAGCTTTACTAATCATGCAAGCATAATTACAACCGTGCACATATAAACTAAATAGACGCGACGCTTCACTAAGTTAGCCTCATCAAATTAACTCTAACTTTGAAATCTTCTTGAAACACGTTTGGCACCTTTATATAAATATCATCAACTCATAAATACTCATGAATATACACATGCATATCCTGAAGATAGGCGCAACTCAAGAAACACATTAAATATGTTAGCTCTGAATAGATACTCTTCCAGAACTGTAACTGCCAATAACATAATTACACAACTTGACTGAAACATCATATCTAGATTTGCGTGTATGAACATAACATACTAGACATGTCTACAATCTAAATATATCCATGCAATGCTTGATATCATCATTCTGATAAGTACATACAGAATCACTACTATGTATTATATGTTGTCATCAATGACAAACATACAATCAATAAACTGCACAAAAACAAATATCCAACAATACTTTGATTGGTAGCCTAGTAATATTGACTCCTAAGTTATTTAATAGGGGATATACTACCCAGTTCTCAAAAGTACAAAACTCATTCCTTTGGATGTGTAATTCCATACCTTGAACCAAAGTTGCACAGGGTTGAATTGACCATGATAAAATCTTCTAGGCATCAGATTGGGCTGATCCATGATATTAAAATTTAAGAAAAAAATTAAATGCATGAGCAATTAATACTGTAGGAATTTAGGGCTTCCTACCTTCTTTTGAGTATCCACAAATCCCTAGTGCATTTTATCAATTACATACTGAATGCAATCATAATCCGTGCTGACATAGAGACTTTGCAAGTCCACAATTATCATTAGCATATAAGAGGATACTCTCTCTCTTCCACTATCAACCTCGAAAAATATACATGGGGAATAGGAAATGTACTTCATGTATAATTCTAGGTCCTTGTAGAAATAGGGTGCATTATCAATAGGGATAGGTTCTATATAGTTTCTGGTTCCTTTAAATACATGAGCTTGAATCAATTCGGATACAATACCAGCCTCCTTAGTATATCTAGGATCTAAGGCTTTAAGATTTATCTCTATTGTGCAAGGGTTGTATATATTAAATTATTTCATGAATGATTCCCTATCAAGGGTTACTATGATTGTGCCATCATCTTTCTTAATGGTCTTCAAAATTGTATCATATCTACTAGCTAGTTCCAACAATAAATCCACATTCACAAACACATCAGGAACTATTAGTTTTGCTAACCCTGATGTCCAAGGGTTTGACACAAGCATAGGACCCTCACTATTATTATGGAGATAATTAAACAAATGATAGCCTAAAAATTTAGGTGTCTTTGCATCTCTAATGTAATAAAAATTATCACCAAGGTATTTGTCATTTATCTTTTTTCCCTGATTGGATCTTGGAAGGATACCTATGAACTCATCTGAGTAATTTCTCTTTCCCTTAAAATCATCATCACCATCTCTATTCTTCCCACTAGTTGAGGCAATGCTCACTGATCTACATATCTTGTTTGTTCTGAATTGGAACTGATCAAATCCTTTGTCTTTACTCTGAAAGTCTGGATAACTCTGTTCTCTTGAAAACACTGATCACTTATGCAAATTTTTTTCTGAAAACTGAAACTTTTGGTGAAATGAAATGAAAAATGGTAATGCCTAATTACTCAAAGAAATAAATGCACAAATATTATTTTGATATCATGTATTTGCATTTCAGTCACTTCTATCATTACTTCTACATGCTGTGATATCAATTTTTCTTTCTAGCCATGGCATTTGAAACTAACAGGTGATCAATTTTGAATGAGTAATTTTTCTATTAAATCCTTATTTTATTCAAAATTAGATCAAGATCTGATATGATTGGCTCATTTATCACAACTCAGCAACTCTTTAAACATGCTATCGTAATCCCTATGTTTTGATTGGCTGTTGATTGTATAACATGGCGCAGAAGAAAACCTTATACTTTACCTTTCTCTTACTTTGGTTTCCTGTAGCGACTGTGTGACTGTATGATCTCCTTGTCGCTAAGAGTTAGCTTTAACTCTGGTTCTTTTCTGAGACTTAACGATCACCACATGATCAAAATCTTGATCAACATTAATCTCTTAATTTCTAAAAGAAATCTCTTAACTCATGTTTATTTCTAAGACTCCACGACTAGGGATTCAAATAACTCTAGCTTAAACCTTTAGTTTATTTAGAGACTACACAACTATATGAAATCAAATTCACTTTAAGATTTCACTAACCTTGATTTTCTTTTGAGATTACATGACCATCATAAGATCTTCTTTCAATTGGACGGTCCATGTGAAATCTCATATCTATTTTGTACTTTCTTCATTTGATCTGAGACTTTGTGACTACCTTTAGATTAGATTTTATCCAACAGTTCACATGTAATCTCATTAGATTTACATTTAACTATAGTTCATCTTGAGACTTTGTGACTTAAGCTATCTCCAATTCATGGGATGAATTTCTTAACCAAACCTCTAATCTCTGAATGACTTAGACATGTATCCATATCTGAATCACCACCGTTAAATCACTGAACTTTCTTTAACTATTTGGCTTTTATCAACAACTTCATGCTATCCACTAGATCTTTTCTCTTTTACGGTTCAGATCTCCTCGCTGCAAACTTCACTTAAGCTTTTTTTAACTTTTTTTAACCATAGTTCTTATTGAGAATTCACAACTAACTAAATCTAGTTGTCGCTAAAATAATTGTCTGACTCAAGGTTTTCTTCGAGATTCAATGCCAGCCTTTAGATCTTTTTCTAATCTGACGGTAGTTGATAGGTCTCTTAATCTTTCATTGATTTGAACTTTTATCTTGTGACTTCATGCTGGCCATAGGATCAATCTTAAATTGCATAGTAGTCACTTTATCTCATATCTTTTAACTTAACCCTTATTTTTATTAGATATCTTGCGAATGAATGCATTTAACTCATCTCTTAAACCTTGGTTCACTTGTGAGACACCATGACTAAAGAAATTCAAAGTATCTTTATGAATTCCTAACTGAAGCATTTATTGCAAGACATCACGCCCACCGCTAAATTATCTTTAAAATCAATGGCTACTACTAAATCTCATGAACTTTGACTTAACTCTTATTTCTCTTCACGATCATGCAACTGCCTAAAAACTTCAACCCTTATTTAACTCTGATTTTCTTTTGAGACTATGCAATTGAATAATCTCAAAGTTGCCAAAGGATTTCATTAACTCTGGGGTTTTGAACGAGACTTTCCGCATACCACAAGATGAAGATCTTCATCAACGGCCTACGTGAATCTCCTTAACATTGAAAGTATATTCTTTTCTTATGGAGACAACAAGACCAAAGCATTTTACTAAGTCTCTAAGTAATATGGAATATTCCTAAAGCTTAAAGAGACATCACGACCACCTTATAAAAAATGAAAATAGGCATATGACTTAAGTGAATCGGTTTTTGTTAAAAGTAATTGCAAAATAGAAGAGATTTTGAAGAACTATGGTTTTCCTTTGAATATGTATGAAAATTGACCTAGGTCTTTAGGGTTTTACACACTTTTTGAATTTCAAGGCTCAGAGATCATTATTTGCAAAGGGATTTTGATAGCATTGGACAAGATTTTGACATTTAAAGCAGGAATCTGACTAGGAACTCAAAAATTCTACTAGCAAGCTTCAAAACTGGAAATACAACCAACAGAAGGTAGCATAGAGATGCCTGATATCAAGTGAAAAACTATTCTATTTAAATCCTCTAACAAGGTCATACCTAATAGTGTATTTGTAACCTTTAACAAGGTTGGCTCTTCACCAAGCTCACTTCAAAAGAGTGAAAATTCTGGGTTACTGGTCCCAAGTATTTTTTCCCTTAATAGGGTTTCCATGTTAAAAATCCATGTGTCAATGTATTTATGAGTCATTAATTTAGTGTTTTGCATTACACATAACTATTCTGGATTGATCGGTATACTCTAAGCAATTTACTATTTTTCTATAAATAAAAGAATGCTAATCGGTAAATAGTAAGAATAAGTTTTAACAGTGAACTCCGAGCAGTAGTTATTTGTTAAGATTGTTTGAAGGCATTCATCTTGTAGGAATGAAGATAACTAAAGGCTTAGTATTGTGGTACTAAGTTTTTTGGTTGATTTATTGGAATATTTTTGAGGCCACTTATTCACACCCCCCCCTCTCAATTATCATAACATTATTATACTCCTAACAGGGTAAGCTATCAGAAATAGATAACATTGTATCTCTAATTGAGCACCCTTTTTTCTGTAGTAGTGAAGGTTGTGGGTATTATCGCCATCGTAGTTTTTTCCTCTAACAAAGGATTTATGTGTGACCAAAAATCTTGGTGTTAGGAGTTGTGCTTACATGTTTTAGTTTATATTCTTTACTTTAACTACTTGCAATATATTTAGTTTGGTATATGATTGGATTTTAGGTTCAAACATTTTATTGGTACTCATTCACCCCTACCCTTTCAGTACTTAACTTTACATAGTTAATCCAACGATTGGTATTAGAGCTAGAATCTTAAGTCAAAGGTTTAAATACCTGAGAATAAAGATCATATCCATGGAAAGTTACAAGCAAGACAAAAGGATTGAAGGCATTGTGTTTGAATTGGAAAATGCACAAGAGGTGATTAATGATCTATTGAGGAAACTGGAAAAGTCATTGAAGGTTAGGAGGCACTTATGTAATGAACTGAAGTGTACACAAGAGAATGTTGATATACTTGAGACTGCATCTGAAGGGAGTCTGAATGATGAATCTGAGATAGCCTTTGTAGACATAATGGAAAAGAACACTATACTTACCGAGCAGTTGGACTTAATGAAGAAAGATCAGGAAGATAAAAACATAAGGTTGACAAAAATACTTGAATCTAAGGGAAAAGATAAATATGAAAAGAGGATGGAAGAAGATGACAAAAGACAATCTGAGATAAGAATTACTAAGAAAAACAATGAGATCATGAGAATGAACCAAACTCACTATGTTATGACTGATTAGTTAGTAAATGAAAATACATAGATAACCAGAAAAGAATTTGAGAATCAAGCATTGAAGAATGAGATTGAAAGAATGAGAAATGAACTTAAATTAGAGAAATAATCCAATGAGGTAGTAAAGTGAAGTGGAGAATCATTAAGGACATTGGACAAATAGATTAGAAGTCAAAAGAAACCAAAAGAAAAAATTGGACTTGGATTCAATGAAGACAACACTACTGAGAAAGGTGAGTCCTCCAACCAACCTGAAAACCAAGATACCACTACCCCACAAAAAAAAAAAAATCCAAATTGCTACTATTGTGGGAAACCTAGACATATAGCTAATGTGTGTAGAAGAAAAAGAGGTAAGTCACCAAATGCACCTAAATTTGATAGATATTGTCATAACTCTAACAAATATGGAAATAAAGCATTTGAGTGTATATCACAGATTGTTAACAACACAAGGAAAAATAAGTTTGATGGTTATTGAAATAATTTCAATAAGTATGGTCATAGATCTAAAGACTACATATTACAAAGGAGAAATGATGAATGGGTTCCTAACCGATAGAGTCCACCAAGAAACCAAAAAGGCACATCAATACCATGGGACTACAATACAAGAATCTCATGTGTAGTATGTGGGAGATATGGACATATTGAAACAATTTTCATGATGTTTCGTGGAAGCAACAATCGAATAGCATGGAGAAATCTTGGTAGGGCATGTTTTAACTTTCACAAAGTAGGACACCTAGAAAATATTGCAGGTACCGAGGTAATGCTCCAACTAAGGAAGAAACATCTGGATGACATAAGTAAATGTTGATGAAGTGAGAAATCAAATGAAAAAACTTGGATAAGAAAGTCACAAGATGAAGGGAAATCTTATGGAACAATTGGTTTCACCAAAGCCTCTAGGTCAGATGCACCTAACTCCACCTAATCAATGAGTGGTATGTATAGGAACTACAAAGTAAAATTCCAAATTTCAAATCAATTCCTAGTATATGAGAAGAGATCCATATGAGCATATTTAGATGCATTTGGATATATTTTGTGAATTTTATGTTTCATGTTTATAGATAAAGGAATTGGTATGTTGTATCATTCAATGAAAGGAAATGACAAATGGTAATTGGTAAAATTAAGTCAGTAAGAGAATTAATTGCTACATTTATAATCGTTGGAAGCCCTAATTGAGAAAAATCTATAAATAGAACACATCGCATATCATTTTTACTTACCATTTACAAAGAGCATATTGAGTAAGATGTATAGTTGATCCTTCTAGAAAATTTGAGCGAGTATTAAAGTAATTCTATTCCATTATAAGATCTTTAGAGAATATTTGAAGTGATTTCTACTATTGACCTAATTGTGTAAAGGGAAGCCGAGTCATAGTAATCAAAACCCTATTTATTTCAAGCATTGTTGAATCTGGAATTAATGGCACCTAAGGCTAGAAACCCAGTTGTTTTTGAGATAGTTGATCCTATCAATCTAAAGTATAAGGTTCATCCAGCTAAGGTCACAAAACTTGATATGATGGGATCTCTCTCATCCATACCAGCAAGGGTTATCCTAATTGAATATTTGAACCTTTATTCACTATAAGATTGAGGAAATCTATGAAGCCTAGATTGATACTTCATTTCAGAAGTTGTGTGTGAATGGGAAGTTGAAGGATGGCCACAATCATCTGGAGACCAAGGATCTTCAAGACCAAAATGGATTGGGATGGTGCTTAGCTAAGTTCATGATCAATTTATGTGGTTTGATCAACCAGTCAAAATCACTTAGGACATTCTACACATTGTAATTGGTTACCCAATCAGTGATAGAACGAAGTCCATCAAGAAGATTGAAACTAAAAAGTTGAGTGAGATAAATAAGGCACAATAGGATGGAAGAGGTTTAAAGATATCAACTATGGAAGATCTCAAATTAAGATTTACATGTAATATTATATTGATTCTTTCAGTCTTCTTGAGTTGATAGTGTGCCGTGTGGTGTACTAGATCTAGCATATAAGATTGTGAAGAAAGGAATGCAGCTTGATTTATGTGAGGTTTTGTTGAAGCAACTTGATGATAACCTAAATACCATACAAAAAGCCAAGACCAACACACTGATGTTCGGATCATTCCTAGTAAGAATATTTTTATATTTTCAAAAATTCTTTCCATCTATTGGAAATATAACATGGAGTACAGATAAGCCTGTTATACATCAGATAAATGATTACATTATGATCTTAGAAGATAATTTTGATATGGTAATGTATGAGTATTTCTCTAAGTTTCAAAATAGAATGCATAAAAGGTATAGGATTCCACCTCAACTAGTAGAGAAGTATGATGACACTATATGTTTTGAGATTGATACTGACACATGTATTATTAAGGTTGTTGAGCCTAGATCTTCTTGGATACAACTAATGAGATATGAAATAGATATTGATATTTCTTCATATAAAATTGAATCTTTACTATCTAAGATTGTTGACAAAAGAGAAAAATGCTATGGAACCTATGAGGAAGTGAAGGAGAGAATTAAGAAATAAATCTTAATGCCTAAAGCATAGAAGAAATCAAGAAAAATGATTACAGATCTGACTAATAATCTTGGAGTTAATTATGGGGAAGATATTGAAGAGCCATTTGTTGAGAAAGAGAAGAAACCACAAGTGATGAAAGCATCACTGAGCATCATAGGTACAAGGAGAACTACAAGATCTTCTATTACACCGAGAGGAAAAAATAAACCTGAGGTTGAGCTACCGAGAACCCGAACCTATGTTAGAGGGAAGAAGACAATAAATAAACCAAGGAGAAAGATGAAGCTAACACCAGACAATGAGACTGATTCTAAATATTTAAGTAAATTCAAATTTGTGGAATACAAACCCCTAGCACCACAGAGTCCACATAAAATTATAGACTCACTGAAGAAGTATGGAACATTTGGAGAAATGATCTATGCAAAGTACAATACACATAGTGAAGAGAACAAGGTAAAAATTGAAGATGCAATTGTTTACACTTTACATAAATTCAGGTACACACCACTTGAAGTTGTCAAATTGTTACCTATTGACTTATATAAAAATATAGATGGAAGATCGAAATATGCAATGAATGTAGATAAACAAATAAGAGAAAGGTCTCTAGTACTAATTGTACCATAACTATCTGTAGCTAAAATTGAAGAGACATTAAAGAAATAATCCAAACGATTCCTTGTAAAAGGTAGATCCTTAAGTATTATGATAGGAGAATTGGAGTCAGTACAGTTAGAAACCGATGACAAATGGAGATAAATTTTCAACATCGATGTAACTGAATGACAAGAAAAACAAGAAAACTATAATCAAACTGATGAAATTGTGAAAAATGATCATGGTAAGACTGGTCATATTGATTTGACAATAGACATTGGTAACGTTTTAATTAAAGATATTACTAAAAAGGATCTAATAGATGAAATATCACAAGATGAAGATGTTATAGCCACCAAGGACATAGGTACAGAACTAATGGATATAAATGATAAGGATACTACTAATATAATCATGCAGCTTGTATTGGAACAAGTACAAGACTATCCCACAATTCAATGTGATATTGCTAAAATTTCTATGGATACATAAGAGATAGATACTAAACCCCAAGAGGAAAAAAAACATAATATAACTAAGGATCCTAAGGATACCAAGACTACTAAGAAATAGAAAACTAAGTCAGTTCCCTCCACCAAAAATGTAGGACAGAAAAAAGCACAAGTAAATGACACACCTAATGATCAAAAAATGAAGACATATGAAGAAAAGAAGATAGAGAGACAAGAAGAAAAGAATAGAAATGAGGAGAAGAAGGAATAGACACAAGCGAAGAAGGACAAGAAACAAGAGAAGAAGGAAGAGACACAAGAGAAGAAGGAAGAGAAACAAGAGAAGAAGGAAGAGACACAAGAGAACCAAGAAGAGAATAATAAGGAGCAACATGCTGAGGCATAAAAAGGAAAGAAAGAATATAAGAATGAATCAAGAATTATTGGCACTATTGAGACTATATATGATGCATTAAAGGAATCATGTTCCCCAAATATTTCTATAACTGAAAGTATGCTAGTGAAGAAGAAGAAATCAAAGATGAGGAAGCATGTAGATATGAGCCAACCGATCATCATACCCAAGGTAGATCTATCTACTATGAGTCCTGATGAAATTTTTGATTATGGAGAATTGCTACAACTTAAGGTAATACAAGATAGATTATTTCAAAAGAAAAAGAAGACTGATGTATTATAAAGTGTTAATGATGTACTACAAGAGATTGTCCCAGATTCCACTATTGATGAAACTGAAAGTCTCAGTAGTCAAGTAGAAGGACTATTCCAACACGTCAAAAATCTGAATCAAGTCACTAGTAACTATATGATGAAGGTTCATGAGAAGAAGATGGAACTACAAATGATTAAAACCATTCTAAACAACATTGCAGTAGATGAGGTATCACTTTATGAGGCTTATACATATATTGAGACTAAATTATATCATATTATTTCAATATTTCATAAATTGTGTTCTATTTCCCAAATTCACTAAGGATATAAGGTAGAAAGATGAGTCTGTTGAGACCGAGCTGACTGAGCAGTTGAAAAAAGTCACTATTGATCCTGACTCACTACAAGTTTATTGCTTGAGGTTGAAACACTTGATGGAAATGCAACAAGAGATTAGATGAGAAGAAAATAAGATAAGGATGAAATTTTTTGAGCTGCAAGCACTTTTGATTCCCCACATTGAATCAATGCAAATGCATTTGAAGAAGGCCAAGGATTTGGTTAATACCCCTGATGGAAGTTCAGTGGAAACCATCATTGGATTGGTAGTTGATGTTGTTTCTTAGACTATTTTACTTCACACACCTAAATACTCATGGGAGACATCCCTATCTGATGTAAAGAAGAGGTATGTACATTTTTTTTTTGTAATCAGTCCAAAGGATAAGGATACATAAGTTTTTTTTGGCATATTTGTCAAAAAAGGTGAATAAATATTGTATAAGTACAATGAGGGATAGATATGGATATATATACATACAAGAGATATAAGTATACAAATTTTGAAGAGTGTTATCCTAGGGGGAGTTTTGAGTTTTTGGAAGTTTTAAAGATTTTGCAAAATTTTGATGAATTTGAAGTTTTTGTCAAAATGCCCAACTAATGTCAAAGGGGGAGATTGTTAGTCCTACCTAAGTTATTATGTTTTCATTATTTTTTCCAAATTCATATTGTTCATAAGAGATAGTTGGTAAAGTGCAAAGATACATTCAACAAAGCAATATAGTTATGCATTGGGTAGAGACATACACCGAACAGAGACATGCACCAAGAAAAGATAGTTATTGATCAATTCAATTACCGAGTGAGTAAGTCACTGAGTAATAATAGTTGTCAATTCAAGAACACTAGGTCACCGAGAAATAATAGAGCATGTTACTGAGTTTCATAGAGCTGACATAATCATTCAATGTATATACATTGAATCTGGACACCGAGCACTAGATGTTTTTTAGAACCCAAGGGATGTTTTTTAGAACCCAAGGTGAGCATTAGTTAGAACATTGGGATTAAAAAAAGAAGATTATATATCATCATGGGGTCAATCCGCCAATGAAAATAAAGAAAGAATAATGCATTGGAAGTGTAACCAATATTGTACCACTTAATCTCCACCATTGAAACATGAAGCCCTAGATCTTTGTTAACTGCCTAAAAGACATACAAAAGATTAGAGAAATAGAATACAGATGATGATGAGATGATGAGAAGATGCGTATGAAGTGGATTTAATAAGTGAAGGAAATATATGTAGAGTAAAAAATAATTTAAGTTATTGAGCTACCAAATACAGTTTGATGTAACAAAGTCAGTGAGCACAATGAGTCTGAACAAAATTTGACTAATACATTTACATAGAAATTTTGTATTAGGAGTAGTAAAAATACCATTACTAGGTATTCCCTAACAAGTCTTATATGTAAATCATTTAACAGGGTACATCTCTCAGATTAGAGATTATAAAATCCTTTCACAAGGTAGACTGAATAAGTTTTATTATACTCCTAATAGGGTAAGCTATTAGAAATAGCTAACATTGTAGCTCTAACCAAGCACCCTTTTTGCTGCACTGGTGAATGTTGTGGGTGTCATCCCCACTATAGTTTTTCCTCTAACAAAGGATTTCTGCATGAACAAAAATCTTGGTGTTATGAGTTGTGTTTACATGTTTTAGTTTATATGCTTTACTTTAACTACTTGCAATTTTTTTAGTTCAATATATGATTAGATTGTAGGTTTAACATTTTTATTTGTCATGATTCACCTGTCCCCTCTTAGTACTTAACTTTCCATAGTTAATCCAATAGATCTATTCAATGTCTACTGATATGAAACTCATGGCATTCTGTTGCAAATTCATGTTGTTTGTGATATATAATATGATCATTGGGACATACATCTATTGCTTGAAACTCCATTCCAATATATTTCATAATGGCAGATAATTATTGGTATGAGCAAGGTATAATATTTGATGGTGGTAAAAAAAAAATTATTGGATTTGATGAAAAAATATCAACCCTACAACTCCAAGGAATCACTTGTATGCAAACACTTGTCACAGAAAGAGAGAAGAAAAAGCTATGGAGGATAGAAACAACAAATCTGTAGAAGAGGAAAAATCTTTAATTGATTCGATAAAAGAATACAAAATACAAGATACAAGATGATACAAGATTAATCAAGATTTAATTAAAAAATACAAAGAGATCTAACCTTATAAAAGATGATCAAAACCCTAAAAATGGGACAAACCTAGGTTGTATGATAATAATTAATAAAGAATTAATTATTATATGCCTAAGTTTTTCTTAAGTGAACTAGAGATAATAAGTGACTTTAATAATTAAACCAGCATGATTTAATTAATAAGTGAATTAACTTATTACTCTAACACCCCCCTTAAGATAAATGTAGGGAGAAGCTAAAAACCTAGAAACAACTACTAAAAGTAGGAAATGGATCCCAACAACAAGGTCTGATTAGGTACCCAAGTACAAACAATGTCTATAAAGAGGAGAAAAGGAGAAAACCCAATGGTTAAAAAACCCTCTCTAAAAAGAGATGAAGACTAGTGAAGGATTGAAGAAGCCTCCAAACTAGAGAATGTCCCAGAAGATATGAACAAATGAAGAGCATGAAGAACATCACTGAAGCATGAAACTACAAATATTATGGAAGAATAACTGCTAGAACCTCCACTATAATAGAACATGATCAGGTAGAGAGGACTGTAAACAAAGTATGAAGAGTTGATCAATTGAAGAAGGAAGGATGGCTCCAAAATAGGAATGGAAGAGTGTCCATGTGGTAAATGATCCATCTCACCAAAATGCATAGGTACCGAACCACAATATCAACCTAGTACATAGGAACAAATACTAAATACATAGATCACTCCATGGAAAAAGGAAGCATTAGAACCAACAGGCTATACCCCCATAATTCTGAGTAGGGAGAGGCATGACAGGTACACTAAACAAGACTGCCAAGAATAACTGTATGATGAAGAACCAGGAACATAGAAAGTGCAATAGAAAGTACATGCACATATAAAGGATGGTGTCATGGAGGAAACACTCTCTTGACACACATCATGATGCTAATGTCATGAAGGAACACTCACTTGACAATGTTAAATCAAACTCCTCATGACACTTTATAATGTAGTGTGAGTACAAATAGTCACAAAGATGTCCAAGATCCCAATCATGCATCATATGACAGTTTATCTCACTGAATTTGCAAACAAACAAAGCTACAAAAATAGATGTCTATAATGCCCAAGAAGACAAGAAAGCTGTAGAAATATGAATAAAAGATAAAAGGGAGTCATCCCATGCAAGGAAAATGATCCCATGACCTGAAACATCCAAGATAATCACCATATTGCAAAGAAGCAAAAAATCGAATAAAATGTACTTGGAGTTGATGCTGGATGTGAGACCCATATAAAAACATAGAGCACTAAACCAACATTCATACAACATGTGAAAGTTGATAAATAATGTTCAGATGAGCAAGATATGGCTCTTAGAGTGCAAAAAAAACCCTGACTTTGACTGGCAAAAACAACTGTAAGACGAAAAAATCAAGAAACCAAACCTAGAAAATCAGATCAAGCTCTCATACCATATTAGAGTTGATAAAAAAATATCAACCCTACAGCTCCCAAGAATCACCTATATGAAAACACCTATTACAGAAAGAGAGAAGAAAAAGCTATGGAGGCCAGAAAAAATAGATATGAGGAAGAGGAAACATCCTCAATTGAATCAATAATAGAATACATAATACAAGATGACTCGAGATCAATCAGAAATGATTAACAAATACAAAGAGATCAAAAATTATAAAAGGTGATCAAAACCCTAAAAAGGGGAGAAACCTAGGTTGCATGATAATAATTAATAAATAATTAATTATTATATGCCTAAAGTTTAGCTTAAGTGAACTAGAGATAATAAGTGACTTTAATAATCAAATTAGAATGATTTAATTAATAAGTGAATTTTTATTTTTTTAAAATTACTCTAACACCTTCCCTTAATATAAACTTAGGGAGTAGCTAAAACCTAGAAACAACAACTGAAAGTAGGCAATGGTTCTGACAACATGGCTTGATTAGGTACCGAAGTACAAAAAATCTATTTAAAGAGGAGAAAAGGACAAAACCCAGTGGGAAAAACCCCTCTCCAAAAAGAGATGAACAATAGTGAAGGGCTGAAGAAGCCTCAAAACTAGAGAATATCCCAGAAAATAGGAACAAAGGATGAAAATGAAGAATACCAATGAAGCATGAAGCTACAAACACTGTCAAAGAATAACGGCTGGAACCTCCACTGTTAAAGAACATGATCAGGTAGAGAAAATTGTAATATCCAAGAGTTCCCTCAAATGACACTACTAGAATCAGGATGGAAAAAAAAGGAAAACATTGGAACTCAAAGATACAGATGGAAAAATACCAAAGTCTAAAGAGTTGATCAAAAGATGGAAGGACACCTCAAAAATTGGAATGAAAGAGTGTCCATATGGTAAATGATCTATCTTACCAAAATGCATAGGTACCTAGCCATTGTGTCCGCCTAGTACATAAGAATAAATAATGAATATGTAGCTCACTCCATCAAACCAAGGAAGAATTAGAACCAATAGGAGATACCACCCATAATGTTGAGCAGGGAGAGGTATGATAGGTACACTAAACAAGACTACCAAGAACAACTGCATGATGAAGATCCTAGAACATAGAATGTGTAGAAGAAAGTACAAACACATATAAAAGATGGTGTTCAGGATGATCACTTTCTTTTCACACATCATACAACTAATTTCATGGAAGGAACACTTACTTGACAAAGGTAGATGGAAAACAAAGCAAACATCAAACCCCCTCATGACACTTTATAATGGAGTGCAAGTAAAAATATGCACAAAAATATCGAAGATCCCAAGTAAAAAATAGATGGCACTTTATCTCAGTGTGTTTGCAAAAAAAGGAAATGCTACTGAAATAGATGTCTAAAATGCTCAGGAATGATAGAAAGTTGTAGGTACATAAGTAACAGCTAAAAAGGAGTCACCCCATTCAAGGAAAATGATCCCAGGACCTGAAACATCCAATATATTCAACAGATTGCAAAAAAGAAAAAATATAAATAAAATGTACTTGGAGAATATTCTAGAAAGGAGACCCATATAAGAAGAAAGAGCACAAAAATAGGTTTCCAACGATGTGGGGAGGTAAAAAAATAGAGCCCAAATGAGAAAGATATGGCTCCTGGAATGTTAAAAGAAACCTTGACTTTGACTAAAAAAAAACCTGCAAGACTCCAAAATTAGAAAACCAAACCTATAAAATCAGGTTGGGCTCAGAACCAAATTTCCAATGATATCTCATTTGATGAAAAATGCCTCTTTTTTCTCAAGATACGAGAAAAAAAACCGAAGAGGGCTCCAAAAGAAAAAGAACTCCAAGAAACCTCTGCTAGATCTCGTTGAGCTCCTCTAAATTTGGTGATGCCTCCAAATCTGGTGAGACTACTTTTTTGTCCAAATTTGGCAGATTTACCATATTGGTGTTGATGAAAAATATCAACCCTAGAATTTCCAAGAATCACCTGCATGCAAACACCTATCATAAAAAGAGAGAAGTAAAAGCTAGGGAGGTGAGAAACAACAGATCCGTGGAAGAGGAAACATCCTCAATTAATTCAATAATAGAATACAAAATATAAGATGATACAAGATCAATCAAGATTTAATTAACAAATACAAATAGATTAAACCTTATAAAAGGTGATCAAAACCTTAAAAATAGGAGAAACCTAGGTTGCATAATAATAACTAATAAATGATTAATTATTATATGCTTAAATTTTAGCTCAAGTGAACTAGAGATAATAAGTGAATTTAATAATTATGTTAGAATGATTTAATTAATAAGTGAATTAACTTATTACTCGAACAAAATTCACCTATCAATCTATAAAAAATAAATTTGTTAATATAAAGAATATTAATGGTACACATCATCCTTTATTTACTAGTGATGAAATAACAACTAAAATATATGAAAAAAGATGACATAATTGACATACCTTAACATACATGATATTCATAACCTTCAAGTTCACTAGCAAAAATATAGCAGAGAGAAGAATTTTTTGGGAGCCTTCATAAAGGTGATTACATGCCTTCTCAAGTATAGGTAAATCATGATCAACATAAAAGTCATCTTGATCATCATGATTAGCAATGCAAGTACTAAATCTTTCATGGATCAATGTATTTGCACCATCATGTTTAACAGTATTTTTTGGCACATGATCATCTCCTTCCATAGGATCATTATCTTCAACTTCGATGTTCATGCCTCCATGTTCCTTCACTTTGAAAACCACATTCTCCGAGTCATCATAGTCCATATCATGTGCCCTAGGGAACCCCACCTATATAATAATGATCAACATAAATAAACCATGATCGTGATCTCATTATCAAGTGATTTTTTATGTATATAAATTATCAAAATGATATAAACATTTTCCAATGCAGTAAATATAAACACATATAATCAACAACTTACCAATGAACGATAATTATGCCCCGCTTCAATGTGACCATTCTTCCTAAAATGCTTCTCAGTTTTTGTGATTAAAAGTCTTATCGTCTTTAATCCCTTGCAATTTTTGTAGGGACAATAACATTTCCCATCACCTTTTGTTTTTAAGCTAGACCACAATCTAGCAATTGTCTCCTTACTTTTTCTTCATCATTATTCTCTGACATGATTTTTCTTCATAGGAAACAAAATCAGACTATAACAATTTTATGTATAACCTTCACAAACCTAGAAAAAAATTTTCGCAGTCGCAAAAAATATAGTCGCTATTTATATTTTATATTTGAGTAACCCTAACGGTTTTTTTTTACTTCTTAAATTTCCTCTTTTTTATCAAAAATATGACGAATGCTCGCCTTAATATCTGAAGAAATTCATATCCATCAAAATATGACGAACGTCGGACAAGTTTGAAAAAAAATAAAGAAAATGACACAATTAACCTCTTAATATCCGATGACACAAAGAAAATGACAAGGTTCATCAAAAATGTTCATCGGAAAACGTACCCAAATGATCTAGTGATTCCATCCTTGAATTGTAAGTTGTATCCTTTATCAAATAGTTGACCAACAGTCAAAAGATTTGTTTCTCAAACCTTCAACATACAAAACATCATCAATATTAGTCTTATCATCAAGAGTATTAGAAACTTTACATTTGATCATGCAAGGAGTATCATCACCAAATATGACAACATCGACATCTTACGTTTCCAATTTCACAATTTTTTTGTCTCCAATCATGTTCTATGAACATCCACTTTTAATAACCCATTCATCCTTCTTATCCACATGTAGAACTAAGGTTTTATCTTCATTCACAATGTTAGTATTTTCATCTTTGATAGAAATAAATACAATCTCATCTTCACTGTTTTCAGATTCATCATCAGTCACACCTTCATCAAAAACATAATAACCCTTCTTGTGATATTTAGGTTTGAATTTCCTAGGCTTGTACTTATGTTCTCTATCAGGACATCTTAAAGAAATATAACCAATCTTATTACATGAAAAATCTTAAAAGACAACTTTTCTTTATACTTACCAGATCCCTTAGGTAGTCTCTTTGCAAATAGGGCTTGAAGATCATCAAGATTTTTTTTTTCTTCCTCAATCTTAGCCCATTCCTTAGCATATCTATATTCATACTTAGATGAAATTTTTCTAGAATCACATCTTTTCTTATCCCTATAAATAGTATATTTAAATGTAGTTTCAACTTTAGGAAGACTATCACCAAATTGTCTCATTTCAAAAGTAGATAACTTACCAATCAATGTATCTCTTGTCACTTTTGTCAAAGTTTTGATTTATTCAATGGAAACATGTTTGTGATTGCAAATAGGAGGCGAGGATCTCAGAATCTTAGAAACAATTTCATCTTCATCCTAGGTTCCACCAACACATCTGATTGCACAAAAAAGTTTGGTGATATTACTGACATAAGCAGTAATGTTCTCATCTTCTCTCATCCTCACATGTGAAAATAGTTCAGAGGGTATGATACTTGGAAGGTTTTAGATATTATTTCTATTTTTTAGTGAGAGATCGAGAAAACTAAAGGCTAAGGGAGGTAACATGAGGCATCCACAAAAATAGAAGGTTCAAAGAAAAAATGGATTCTTGAGAGCTTATTAGGACTTGGAGAGGTTTTAGTTTCTCGCTAATGTTAAATCTAGGGCACTTGAATGCTAACCATTGATTTCATTTGATCTGTGAGTTTGTTTTAAACATACATCGAGGAGATTCACAACTACATCATATTCATTCCATCGCACACAAATATTTTGCATCGATGGCTAACATTCAAATTAGTGGACCAAGTTTGATTTTTTAACAACTACAAAGGGTTTTAACAAATAGAGAGGTTGACATTAATGTATCTACTTCCATCAACTCTCATACAAATATGTCAACTCTAAATAGTGTCATAACTACTCCCAACTCTACACACGCAATTCAAAGCAACCCTATGTCTATTTATCACTTGCAGCTTAACATTATTCTTCTTTGAAAAAGGCATAATCATGCAATATCTTGTTGTAGAATCATTTCCAGGGCATGGATTTCCTCTTATCAACTATAGGGACATTCACGATCTTTCTTCTAGGTAATTCCTATCAACTTCTTGGATCAAGATACACATGCAAGGATTATATCCCTGATCTGATTTTTTTGATCAATCATTCTTGAAAATTAAACCCTAGTATGATTAGGGTTTTGAACTCTAATGTTTAATTTGAGTTATGTCTTCTACATAAAGGAAATTTTGTAATATATCTTATTGGTTCTCTTTTTTCTCTTATAGTGACTTATGTCTTACAACTATAAATTTTCCTTGTCTTTCATTAATGAAAATCCCTTGTTTTGACCTCTTCTTGCATTTTAGATATCTTATACAATTTTTTATTTCCTTCTTGTTAGAATGCATCTTTCTCTATTCCTAGCTTATATTTTGTGTTAAATCTTCTTGTAGTTTTTTCCTTGTGAATGCATCTTTCATTACAACATCTAATAAGTTCTAACATGCATATATATCCTTGGAATGGAATAAGATTAAGAATTGTGTATGTTTTGGGGTACTTTATTGATATTTTTTTCAACTATAGATAGAGAGAAACATGTTTCAATTTGGTTCGTCACCCCTTTACTTTCCTTGAATCCTTCTCCCATTCTCCATGGAAGTTGTTAGTTTAGGTTAAAATTAGGTTTCAGATGCTAGGTTTGTTTAATATGTTGTGTTGGGTTGTTTAAACATGTTGGGTTTCTCTAGTTTAATGCAACATATTGGGTTGATTCAATGCTCCACCCTGATTGGAAAGGAATTTGACCTTCTCCATGGATACAACCTCACTTGTACATGTTTATACACTTGGAGGTTGTTTCCATGTTTTACAAGGTTTCTTTGGGTTCATATTCCAAGAAAGGGTGCAAAGTTTGTGACAAAAATGGTTTCATGAAGAAAACTCCCCTACTTTCATCCATCCATTGATTTTTCCCCTTTAGATGCTCTCAAATGGCTCAAAACTGCCACCTTAAATTCCTCAACCACTTGGACAAGTTACCAAACTAACCTAGATGCTCTTGGCATGTTTCACAATTTATGTTACCTCTTGAAACTATCTCAAAATTTTAATTCCATGATAATCATCCTAAAGTGACATATTTTAGTAATGCGTTATCATTTGATGCTTCAAGTTTGTCCTTCACTAGTATAATACCCCTTTTCTCTACTTATTGTACCATGGTAGAATTATGAATTTATTTCCAAGACTTATTCTTTCTAAGATTTTATATCTAATTTCTCTAAGATAGACATATAATATCTAAGGCCGTGTTACCATCAATCTCTTCTCACTATTAGGAAACACCATTGTTATGATATATTAAATCTCCTATAGGCCTATCATATCTCTTTTTCCCATTACTGTCATTTTCTAACTTTTAAGATTAATGTCTATATCCTCCTAGGTTTCCCTCTTGTCTATGAAAATCACTTTTTCCTATTAAGCTTCAATAGTTCTAATTTGTAGGTTTCCATCCTAATCATCAGTAATTATATAATCTATCTCATGCCTTAGGATTTCTACTTTGGATTATATTCTATTATTTGTTTTCATCATAGTCATTTCCCACTACCATATGACACTTTTAGCATGCTATGAGTGCTACCACTATCCTATATCTTAATGCTTTGAGAAACTTCACTATCTCTTCTCATCAATATTTATAAAACTATCTTTAATATTTCATGATTTTTGTCTTATATTTTCAAATTATCATTGGCTCACTATCTTAAGATATTCATATTTCTCTCCGTTGAATCTTTATCTTTATTTTTTAGACAATTATTTTACCTTTGGCTTTGTATGAAAAATATCTCCTAGCTCTTCTATTTCTCATGATAATCCTATCACATATTTAATCAAGAAATATGAAGACTTTTATGTTAAACAACATCTCATGACCCTACACATCTTCCCATTATTATTTCATGCCTTAAATATTGTCATACTGGTTCCTTCATGAATATTACTATAACAATAATGACCATTCCCTCTATTCATGTTGCAATATTCTTTTAGAACTTTTGTTTGTCATATTTTTCTTCTTCCGTATGATTTCTATCCACTTTTGTTCACTTACAATCTCCAAATCTCTATGATTGGTAGCTTATATTTCTTTCCCATAAAATATAAACCATAATGTTGTTGAATGCTCTTTTGTAGACATATAATTGTGGGATTATGATATATATTCCTCTCCCTTCACTTTTATACATCTAGTCTTATGGTGTATTTATCCTTATACTTACTGGTATTTTCATTTCTTGACTATACATCAAAAAGTCCATCCTTCATAGCTTTTGTTAGTCATACGTGGAAATCATGACTTGACTTCATGGATACAAATAATTACCTGCTAAAGGAGAAACATTAAACACTTCAATTTTAATCACTTAATCATCATCATAACCACCCTATAGCTCTCTTATATCATTATTTCCCA
The DNA here is from genome assembly GCA_018584345.1 of Thuja plicata. Lineage (NCBI taxonomy): Eukaryota > Viridiplantae > Streptophyta > Pinopsida > Cupressales > Cupressaceae > Thuja > Thuja plicata. Next base: position 1,001,024 of record MU228305.1, read on the forward strand.
ATAAGGACCTCTCATATTTACACTTTTTTGGAAATCTAATTCTTAGAAACCTCAAACTTTCTCCTCTACATGAGATTCTTGGCATGCACTTCATACTTTGTATCGCCATCCTCTATGGAATATGCATTCTCTCTTGCAATATATCAGCTATCTAATAAATAAATTTAATGAAAAAATGAAAGGAATAGATCATGGCCAAAACTAAAATGAGTAGAGATGATTCTTCACTCGAATTGGTATATATTTTCATTGATATGAAAAATTAACTACTCATGTGAATTATTATAGATAAACTTGATGTGCTTTGATATATTTTTAGATTTGACATTACCCATGTTTTAGGATCTTCTAGATATTTATTTTCTTATCCTCTTTGATATCTTTTCTTTCTAATTAATCATGTGATGATAAGTTTGCATGTTCCATTAGATTTGGATTCATAAGATATGCACTATCAATTAGCCCCATTTTATTCTAGTGGGATGACTCAGATATGGATTGTTTATAACCATGAAATTATTTCAATGTTGATGTTGACTTCATTAGTTTGTGTTTTTTGTGGTCGTTTGTACATTGGTATGTTACAATGAGATAGTAGGTTCAATATATAGAGGCTTTGTTGCACGTTTCAGTTGATATGTTGATGACTCAAACTTCTATCTATATTAGTATGCCTTGGTGTGAGGTATGTTTAGCTTGGGTGAACTATATTTTTGTGGTTTCTATTATAGGTGGTACGAGTAAGACAATTACTTAGATCTTTTTTTATCATTTGAATTTGATGCTTATGTTCATGTAAATATTGGTTCAAGTTCCAGTGATAGTAGATATTATTCACCTTGGCATGTTTCTTTTCTTCCATATGTGGCATGTTGGAGGATTTCATGATTTTTCTACTTGATGGTGGTTATCATGGTTTATTTTTTAGGCATCTTGTTGCAGAAAGGGTGCATGGAGAATATTTATATGGTAAATGGATTATTGAGGTATGCTTTGTTAGAATTATCAGGTATTGAGAGGGGGGAGTGAATCAGTACAAACAGGTAATGAAAAAATTCAACCACCAATTTGAATAACAACAATATTAATTTCCAAACCACAAAGCATATAACAGAAGTAAAAAATATTAAGCATCCAAAAACTCATCACACATGACACATATATTTTTATCATAGAAACCCTTGGTTAGATGGAGAAAACCACAGTGGGGATGACACCCACAAGCCCATTACTATAGTAAATGAGTTTTCCCTGTTAGGAGCTACAAATACCACTTATGAGGGTTCACCCTATTAGGATTGAAAAGTACACTATTAGGAGTACAATCAGATCAATTATGATCTACCTCACTAGAGGATTTAAAACTCTTTCTATGAGCTCACCCGATTAAGGGAATTACAATAAGAACCTGTTAGGGTTCATTCGGTTAAGGGATTTTTCTTTCTGCAACTATTAGTGAATAATAAGATGATGATGAACTATAACTGATTAAATGTTTGAAGATGATAAGTTTATGATCACCCAGATGCAAAAGTGAATGCAAGACATTAAATTAGTTAATATATTGTATTTTTATTGATGTCAACTTGATATGTTTTGATTTTTCATATACATATTGCCATAAACTTAGAAGAAGTGAAGAGAGAAAGTGTATGCAGTCGGAAAAAGATAAAAGTTTAGTATACACTGAGTGACAGTAAACACCGATGAATAGTAGTAACCAAGCAAGTGTTACTGAGCAATTGTCACCGAGCAGTTCATAGTGTATACCGAGCACTATAGTAACCGAGCAAGTGGTTACCAAGAAAGAGATATTTACCAAGCATAACTGGAGTGGTCACCGAGCTAACTAAAGTTGTTATTGAGGGTAAATGAAGTCAATAGCAGAGCTAACTGAAGTTGATCACCGATCATAACTGAAGATAAAGAATGACAAAAACACTTAGCTGGGAAGAGCTATATTTAGTTTGACTAATTGATTGCTTTATTATTAATGATCAGTTGAACTACAAAAAATAATATATTTAAAGTACATTTTATTCACAGATAACAAGGAGAGATTTGTGGAATAAAACTAAAGCAGAGCTTTATGGGATAAAGCAAAGAATGCTGAGTTTTACAGATCAAGAAGTGATCTATGATGAAAATGAGGAGAATGAACAGATAATCATGTCTATAAAGAGAGACAAGGAATTCATTATGAAAGAGAGGAATGTTGACTATATAATTCTGGTGAAGATAGAAGTCTTCATGTAGATCTGATGATACAGGCTGAAGAATAGAGCCAAAGAATTCTATAGACACAGAGCAATAGAGGATAGAGCATTCACCGAGAAGAAAGAAGAAAGAAGGGGAGAAAAGGTATTGAAGAGCATATTGATCAAAGAGGTATTATTGGACTAACAATAGATCTAAAAAATCTGCAAGTTAAAGTTGTAATATTGAACTGATCATTTACTGTTTCAGTTTAACCATTGATTTAGAAAATCTCTTAACCTAGTGGGATTTAAACATCCTTAATTTATTTAGATACACAAGAGTATCAAAATGTTTTCTTGTTGATAGTATAGTGAATTCTAGGTCAAAAGACAAACTGTTATTTTTGAATTCTCTAACAAGGCCACACTTAACAGTGTGTTTGTATCTTTTAACAGGGTTGGCTCTTCAACGAGCTCACTTCAAAAGAGTGAAAATTTTGGGTTACCAATCCCAAGTGGTTTTTCCCTTAACAGGGTTTCCATGTTAAAATCCATGTGTCAAATGTTTATTTCTTTCATTTCATTGATAGTCTACTTTACACATTACTAAAACTAGATTGGCCGGTAAACACTAAGTTTAATTGTTGCTACTCGGTAAAGGCTAAGAAAAAGATAAACAATATATCTTACCAAGTAGTATATATTTGTTAGAATTACATAAGGAATACATCTTGATGGACTAAAAGATAACTGAGGATATTATATTTGAGATATAAATGTTTGGTTGAGTTCTTTGGAATTATTTTTAAGGCCCCTGATTCACCCCCCCTCTCAGTTATTCTAACAGATGAATGATATGGATGTAGCACTGCTTTCTTGTTAGATCCAATCTATTTTATGTACTTTTTAACTTCCCACTACAGTATCTCTAGTAATTGTCTAATCGCAATGACCTAAATAACACTGATTGAAATCATAAAAAATCTAATTGCACCACTAACAACAACAACCATTTCAATATGGACAGTTCCATTTATATACACAACTTGCACCGACATTAAACACACCAAAAATGAACTTCAAATAATTTCCCATTTAAGAACCACATGCCAAAGTGATAATATCAATGTAAAACATGTTTAACCATGACTACGTCAGCCCAAAATAAGATCTGCAAGTTATATCTCCAAGGTAGTCAAACATGTTTTGACTTCTCCAATGCATCACCATAAATCCACCTCATACAATTGCATTGATCCCATAAATGTAAAATAAACACTTCTATAACCTCTATTCCACATCATTATATCATCAGATATCATCGCACTTACTATACCTCTCACCAATCTGGGATCTACCAAATATTGTTTAAGAACACAAGTGTTCTTGCCTGTCTTAGTGTATGTGACATCATAACTCTCTTATCGATCAACCAAATGAGTTTTTGTTATAACCACATAGAAATATAAAAAATTGATGTTGTACCTATTATCTCTCCGTATTATTCCACTTATACTAAGATCGCCGCCAAAGTGTAGTTCTGACTATCTACCAATCTTCTGGACTTAGCCAATTTCATGTATTATCGATCATGAATCCTTCTTACCAATTGTATCTTCACTTCACCAATTATATTTCATGAAATTTATGAATTATTTGTCATCAATGAAAACTTATCTTGAAATTAATCTTTATTGATTGCAAGGAAATCTTCTGCAAGTATCCCAAAGCAATAATTTTCTCAAGAAGGCTAGAAGCTAGCTATTCCATGTTGTCTAGAGTACTCATGTCTGGTAAGGCAAGTATGCCTTCTACCTTTTTCACATTTTATTGTATGACCTCCACTTAGGTGAAAAATAGGATTGTATTTCCAGTAGGGTAAGCATCATGTTATCTTTCTCATGTTGGATTTTATTTATCTTGTGTGAAATTTGTTTCACCTGAGCACTTAAAAATAGTGACTGAGCTTGAAATAGGATCAAAATGACCATTTAATCTCTCTAGCTCCTTATGAGATTCAACTCTGGTTTTCTCTAAGTCTTTAACAAAATTATAATGTTGTGATACTTTAGTAAACAATTGACTTGCCTCATCCAATGAAGACTCGACTTCCTTCACAATATTTGTCAATTTGTTCTGATCTGCAGTAATCTTTTCAATCATCTTACCTATCATCTTCTTCACCAAGTTCTCTTATGCAATTTTTATAGCTGCAGTCTGCAAATCTAGGCCTTGATCTAGAATTAACTTGATCAAAGTATCCATCTGATAAATCATCGAATGTTCTTCATGATACTCTACCTCAGCTAATAGCTTAGCTAGAATGTCTCTATCTTTCCTTAAGACTCTTGTTTTCTTCTTCATAGATCCCAACTTGTCTCTTTCAACCTTTTATTCAATTGTTATGAGTATTTAATTAATTCCTTAGGCTTCAATTTGGTTATGTCCACTACTGTGGTTTCTTCTTCTTCTTCTTCTTCTTCTTCTTCTTCTCAGAAATCAATTCCTATATATTCTCCATAGCAGATGGTGAGGAAGAATACTCTTTACATGTGATGTCTACTATTTCAACCTCATCTCCACCTATTTGTGATAACATAGAATCTTGTACCTCAATGTTCTACAGTAGTTTAGGGACATCAAGAACAACATCCCAAATTAACTGATCTAAAAAAAAGTGTCATCTACCTAAATAGGTTCATCATATATTGTATTATCTTTCTCTGCATGTGCTGCTACCTCCTTTATATGTAATAAATTCTTCCATTCCTCACTAGTCTCATTATGAATATTTTGTGTGTTATCAATCAGAATCCTATCTTTTCTACCCTTTATTCTAAATTTTTTCATTTTTAGAACATAGTTCTAGTTACACTTGAATTAGAGCTCTCTCCATGATTTCTCTATCCAAATGCAATGTTTCACTCTATCTAGATTATATGAACCGATATAGTTCATTGGGAATGCAATAATGAATCTGCAAAGGTGTTCTGCAAAATTTGTGAAAATGATACACAATGACATCCTCTAACTTCTTCTTGTCTTCATCACTACCCAAGGTGTATCTTCTTCCAACTGTAGCTAATCTACCATTATCCATAATACATTTTGCAACATCATCAATAGAAGGATCCTTCTTTATCTCTCAACTCTTTTTTAGTTTAGAGGCATCCTTGTCAGATTTTGTCCTTTCTAACTCATCCTCTACAATTTCCTTCTGATCACTCTTCTCCTCTATGGATTTTCTCTTCCTGTTGTATGTCTTCTTTATAGTAAGAGTACTTTGTCCTTTCTTCCTTACTAGTTCCACCTTTGATTTAAATTCCTTTGTTGTTAGTTTATATGTTTCCTCTTCACCTTTACATAAGTAGAAGGAATGTTAGTTAATCAGTATTTAGATGCAGTAGTGCAAGATGTTCCTACTTCATCACTTCCAAACTTTTGTTCTAGACTAGATAACATTCTCCTCAATTTCCTCTCAATTACTAGTTTCTTTAGTTCAATTTGAATTTTAGCAAAGACTTCTTCATAGGTACCAAATCTTTGTGATTGTTCATCTAACAGGTTTGACAATAGTTCATCTACATGTAAAATTACTAAATCACCCTCTATTTCTTACCCCATAGGTGCAATCCATTATGTCCTAGGTTCAACTACCTGCACAATGCATGTATCGGTGTCTATTTGAAAAAATGTCATTTTTGTACTTTTCTACTATACTAGTTGGTATCCTTTCATGTTTATGCATCTTATTTTGGAAGTCTTTGAAATATCCCCACATAGCATTGTTAAAGCTATCACCCAATTCCTTTATGATTTCACTTATCTGAACAAATACTAGTTTTTCCTTTGACCATGTGACTTTACCTCTACTGGGGAATAAATTTTGGATATAGAAAAACATACATACCAGTAGGGAACCATACTTAAAAGACTGCATCTTATCTTTCTTTATCCTCTCCATGTTTTCTACAAAAAGACTCCTGATCATTTCACAATAGATCATACACTAAATCATCTTTGACAATCCAATAGGTAGCATGGATAGCAACATCATGCACACTATTAACACAACTTTACTGGTATACTCTATAACTTGTCACCATGGATGCAAAATGAACTTCCTTATCTTCAATATGATCATTTTTAATTTCTCTATAGTCTTGTCTAGATTTGGTTAGCTCAATGACCAAATGTGTTGCCACCATTCTCAATGTACATTCTATTCCTTGTGCTTGAAACCATGTAACCTTGTGAATCATAATCTTGTAAATCTTGTGTGGTCTATCTAGCCATATAAATTGATCATGAACTCTGCTTAACACATAGAAAATCTAATCAGGATGGAATTTAGTGGGAATATCCATCACATATGTTAAACCCTTTTCTTGTAGATGTTTATGCTCATCTCTCAACACACCATTGATGTACATACCATTATACTCTTCCTTGATTGATTCAGCTTCCAATTCTTCAATTTCACAATGGATATAGGATTGAACATCTTCGATAAACATTTCTACTTAAGGAATAGCTGATAGAGCACCTTGCTGAAGAAAATTATTAAATTATGTATTGTCATTGATGTATATGCAAATGTAGTGATTTTACACAAATATCTATACCTAATTGAGCACAATCAGTATATGCCAAGCTCTCTCAGGCATTGAAGAAGACTCGTATATCAGCCAAAGTGATTTTTAGTTCTAACTGAGTTCACTCGGGCATTTCAGTAATGACGAGGCACTGAAGGATTACAATGTTAAATGAGTTATGCATTTAGTGTCAGCCAACTAACAACAATTTACACTTTATGTTTAACTGGTTATATGTAGCCAACAGACTTATGTTTTATTATTTATTTGGAAGGTTATTCAAGCCGACTTGACAAGGCTTATCATATATGTACAAGGTTATGTTTGGATTGAATATTTAAGTGAGAAGTGGTAGAGTTTTGATATGAAGAGTGAAGGCAAAATAAGATGGAATTATGATTAAGGATAGAACATCCAAGATTGAGCTAAAATATAATATTCGATCAGTAAGGATCCAGTTTAAAACTAGAGTAGAGATCTGAATCAACAAATACATTTTCTTCTTCAATCAGGTCAATTCATTGTTACTCTCTAACAATTGTAGCAGTGATCCAAATATCTTTAAAGATTAGACTTAACAGTCTTTCATAAATCCTCTCACAAGGTGGCATTTCTACATTTAAGTGTTTGAAGACCTCTAACAAGGCCACTCCTAATAGGGTGATTAAGTCCTCTAACATGGTCACACCTAACAATGTGTTTTGTAACCTTTAACACGGTTAGCTCCTAACAGGGCTCACTTCAATAGAGTGAAAAATAGTAACTAGTTGCAATTGGTGGTTTTCCCAAATTGGTTTTCCACATTAAATCTTGGTTTCATCTATGTACATGTTATTTTCTTTATGATTTATGTTTCTACACTTAATCACTAAAGGATAATCACAATTAATATCTTAATATTTCTTTGTTAACTGAGTAACATCAGAATATCTTTGTTAATTGAGTAACATTGATAAGTTTGGTTAAGACATATAAGGGACTTGCAATTTTTTTTTGTGGTAACTGATTCAACCCTCCCCTCTTAGTTACTCAACCCATTTCCAACAATTGCTATCAAATAATTTGGTGCTTTCAAGGAAGGTTTCAAGGCCTAAGCTAAATATTAGAGATGTCTTACAAAAGGGAGATCCCCAAGCTTAACAAAGACAAATTTTCTTCATGGCAAGAGTTGATGAGGCTACATCTATCTACTATTGGAGATACTAGTTTTCAATTATTGGAACACAAATATGTGGAACCACCAAGACCTATGTCTGTGGATCAGATGGTGGACATGAAGAATTGTAACATAATGATGATTGATATATCTTCTTCACTCAGCTATTTGGAATTTGATGAAGTCAAGGACTTCCCTACTGCCTATGATATGTGGACAAAACTGTATGATATCCATGGAGGAGATGACAATGTAAAGAGAGCCAAAGAAGAGTCTCAAAGGCTAGTTTGATAAGATGAAAATGAAAGGAGAAGAAATTACAAAATACAGTGAAAGAATCAATAAAAGTGTCAGTGCCATCAGAGCTGCTAGTGGAACAATTGAAGAAAAAATAGTGGTTAGTAAGGTATTGTGAACTTTACTTCCTATTTATGTAATTAGAGTTTCATCTATTCAAGAGATGAGGTGAAGTAATGATATAACTCTAGATGCACTAGTTGGAAAGCTTACAGATTTTGAGTTGGACAATTTTGACAATTATTAACCTAATCCTAGAAATTTTGAGCCTACATTCAAAGCTAAATTAAACCTTGGTAAGATGGATAGAAAATCAAAAGGAAAATAGATTGAGAGTGATAGTGATGATGATTCTGATGATGAAGATCTAGAAATAATTAAAGCACTACTTGCAAAGAGAGCTGCAAAATGAAAAGGATAGTACAAGGGAAGAATACCATTGATTTTCTTTTCATGTGATGAGGTTGGTCACATTTCTGCTAAGTGTCCAAACAAAGAAGAAAATGGTGAGAGAAAGTTCAACAAGTACAAAGGAAAGAAATATTTCAAAATTTATAAAATCTACAAGGAAAAAGGTAAACCTTGTTATATTGCAAAATATTCTGATAGTGATGAAGATGAAGATGAAATGGTGTACATTGCTATTAAGGATGAGTCAGACAATTAAGATAATGAAAAGACTGCACTTTTCTCTCATATTAGCAAAAATTACACTTGGGTAATTGATAGTGGTTTTTCTCACCACATGACTGTGGATAAAACTAAATTTGAACATCTTGAGCACTATGATGGTGGGAGTGTTAGTTTTGGGAATGATGAACCTTGCTATGTGAAAGGTAAAGGTTGTATTACTCTAACTAAAGGAATCAAATGTGATCATTCTTATTGGGTTGAAGGACTAAGGTGTAATATACTAAGTGTGGCACAAATGAATAACATTGGTTTCAAGGTACAAATCATGAATGGTAAGGCCAAGCTCCTAGATGGTAAGGGAAACCTAGTTGGAACTGGAAAAAAAATAAAAGGTAGTCTATTCTATCTTGATCTCACTGAAAGTTCATGTTTTATTGCACAATTAGAAGAAAGATGGTTATGGCATGAAATATTGTGTCATGTGAATTTTGATAACCTGGTCAACATAAGAAAGAACAAAAGAGTAAGAGGTATTCCTATTTTGAAGAAACCTAAATTGGAAATATGCAAACAATGTCAAATTGGGAAGATGGGAAAAACTAGTTTCAAGAGAAAGAATTGCAATACTAAAGAAGTCTTGGAGTTAGTGCATACTGATCTATGTGGACCAATTAGAACAACAAGTTACAAAGGAGAGAAGTATTTCATTCTATCTGTTGATGACCATTCCAGAATGATGACTGTTATGTTTTTGAAAGAAAAATCAGAAGTTTTTCAGAAGTTTAAGTGGTACCTTTCCAGAGTTGAGAAGGGAACAGAAAAAAAACTAAAATGCCTAAGATCTGATCGAGGAGGTGAATTCATTTCTAATTAGTTCAATGAATTTTTTAATGAAAGAGGAATCAAGAGACAAGTATCTGCCCCAGGTACACCACATCAAAATGGGATAGCAGAAATAAGAAACGGATCTATTATGGATTGTGCAAGAACCTTGATGATTGAAAAGAATGTTGCAACCAAATACTGGAAGTAAGCTATGAGCACTGCAATTCACACCTTGAATAGAGTTAAACTAAAGGAAGGTACTGAGTAGATACCTTTTGAATTATGGAATGTCTATAAACCCAATGTTCATTATTTGAAAGTATTTGGAAGTAAATGTTACATCTTGAAGGAAGCAAGAAATGGAAAATTTGATGTAAAAGTTGATGAAGCTATATTCCTAGGCTACTCCTATAAACGCAAAGCATATAAATGTTTGAATCTTTCTACTCATAAAGTCATAGAAAGTGTACATGTAAATATTGATGAGTTTGCAGAGAGAAGTGAAGAATAGAGCAGTAAAGAGCCTAAGGACTACATAAACTTTGTGTATTATGAGCCTGATACTATACCTAAGACACAGGCAATGGTGATTGGACAAAAACCATGTCAACCACTGAATTCATCAGCACAAACCTTGTTGCAACCTGTGCAACCCGACCTACTAATTGTTCGAATTGAGTCACAGATAGAGGGAACCAAGTTTCAGAAAGAGGCACTCGAGTTTCAGAAAGAGGGACCCAAGTCTTAGATAGTGGAACCCAAGTCTCAGCTGGAAGAGCCAAACAGAATGTTTGAGCATGGTGAACCAAGTGGAGCAAGCCTAGAATCAAAGAGGAAGGAACTTGTAATTTCCAAATATGTCAAAAAGCATCATGCACCTCATAAAATAATTGGAGATTAGATAGAAGGTATAATGGCAAGGAACAAACTTAAAGGTACATGTTCTCTTTGTGAAATTGAACCTAGATCCATTAAAGATGTGTTGAATGATGAAATTTGGAGAGAAGCCATGAATGAAGAGATTGAGCTGGTAGAAAAGAATAAAACCTGGACTATTGTACCTAGACCAAAAGACAATAATGTGATTGGTACTAAGTGGGTTTTAAGAAACAAGATGAATGAAAAAGGTGAAGTTCTAGAAACAAAGAAAGATTAGTGTGTAAAGGATATGCTCAAGAAGAGGGTATTGATTATGGAGAAATTTTTTCTCTTTTTTTAAGACTTGAAGGAGTCAGAACTCTTTTGGCATATGCAGCACATAAAGGATTCAAGGTATACCAAATGGATGTAAAATTTGCATTCTTGAATGGAATTATGGAAGAGGAAGTCTATATTGAGAAACTTGAAGGTTTTGTTGACTCTAACAAAAGGAATATGGTTTGCAAATTGCACAAATCCTTGTATGGACTGAAGCAAGATCCTAGAGCCTGGTATGAAAGATTGCATGGTTACCTAGTAAGTATTGGATTTCAGAGAACTAATGACAATAGTAGCTTGTACATCAAATAAGGACCTCAGAACAAGATACTATTAGCAGAGATATGTATTGATGATATATTGTTCACTGGACATGATGATATATGCAAAGCATTTTCTAAATCTATGAGCAAGGAATTTGAGATGTATATGTTTGGAGAAATCAAATTCTTTGTTGGTTTAAAATTTCATCAGTCTAAATACATCAAAGAGATACTAAAGAAATGGTATCTACATTATTCATTCTAAATACAATACTCAGACTAAATACATCAAAGAGATACTAAATAAATTTGGAAAGGAAGATTCCAGACTAGTTGGGACACCTATGTCTACTAGACATAAGTTGTCTAAGGATGATGACTCAAAGGAGGTAAATCAAACTACCTACAGATCCATGATTGGTAAACTTCAATATGTTGTTCACACTAGGCCTGATATTGCATTAGCAGTTGATATTTTTACAAGTCTAAGGATGGTATCTACATTACTCAGTCTAAATACATCAAAGAGATACTGGAGAAATTTGGAATGGAAGATTCCAGACCAGTTGGGACACCTATGTCTACTAGACATAAGTTGTCTAAGGATGATGACTCAAAGGAGGTAAATCAGACTACCTACATATCCATGATTGGTAAACTTCAATATGTTGTTCACACTAGGACTGATATTGCATTAGCAGTTGGTATTTTTGCAAGGTTTTCACCTAATCCTAGAGAGAATCATTGGATGGATATCAAAATGATTATGAGATATCTTAAAGGAGGAAACTTTGATTTAAATACTTTTACTGATGTTGATTGGGCACGTAGTGTTGGTGACAGATAGAGCACAAGTAGTGGAGAATTCTTTCTTGGAAAGAGGTTAGTCTCTTGGACCAGAAAGAAACAAAATTATATTTCTCAGTCTACAACAGAGGCAGAGTATTTTGTTGCAGTAGTAAATTGTTCAAATATCATATGGTTCAAACAACTTTTGTCAGTTATGGAGGAAATCAAAGAGCCAATCATTATCTTCTATGACAACACTAGTGTTATTAACATTTCAAAGAACCTTGTGATGCATACTAAGACTAAGCATATTGCAATAATGTATCATATCTTGAGAGAATTGGTTCAAGACAAGGAAGTAAGGTTGGAATATGTGAATACTAAAGAACATATTGTAGACACATTCACAAAAAATTTACCTAAGGATGAATTATTGTATATTAGAGGAAAGCTAGGGATTATTCCCCTAACTAAGGCTCACTAATGGACAAATTAGTGTTGCATCAACCGAGCTATAGAAAATATTTAACAAGTTGATGCAGATTGTCAGAGCTTATTGCATATGAATCAGTACATCAAGTACACTAAAATTTCATTGGATAGAGTCTTTGGAATTTGGATTTCAAAGAGGGATAGACTATTGATGTCATGCCAAATAAATTATTAAAGGAAAATATTATTGATGATAGAGGGAGAAATTTTTTCAGAAATAGAGATTGATGTAAGAGGGAGAAAATATCTATTTCAATGATTGTGAAGATAGAGGGAGTTTTCTGGATGAGAATAAGAATGAAGCTAAGGACATTAATAAAATTTTATTCTTGTTTATGTTTCTCTAAAATTATTTTTATTATGACATGTTGTGTTGCCATCAATGCCAAAAAGGGAGATTGTTGAAGACAATTATTCAATTGTGTATTGTCATTGATGTATACACAAATGTAATGATGTTACACAAATGTCTATACCTAACCGAGCATAGTCAGTATATGCCAAGCTCTCTTGGGCATTGAAGAAGACTCATATATCAGCCAAAGTGATTTTCAGTTCTAACTAAGTTCACTCAGGCATTTTAGTAACGGTTGGGCATTGAAGGATTATAGTGTTAATCGAGTTATGCAGTTAGTTTCAGCCAACTAACAACAATTTACAATTTATGTTTAATTGGTTATATGTAGCCGACAGACTTAAGTTTTATTATTTATTTGGAAGGTTATTCAAGCCAACTTGAAAGGCTTATCATATATATACAAGTTCAAGTTTGGATTGAATATGTAAGTGAGAAGTGGTAGAGTTTTGATATGAAGAGTGAAGGCAAAATAAGATGGAATTATGATTAAGGAAATAACATCCAAGACTAAGCTACAATAGAATATTTGATCAGTGAGGATCCAGTTTAAAACCAGAGTAGAGATATGAATCAGTAAAGATAGTTGCTTCTTCAATCAGGTCAATTCATTGTTACTCTCTAACAATTGTAGCAATGATCCAAATCTCTTTACAGAGTAGGCTTAACAATCTTTCATAAATCCTCTCACAATGTGGCATTTCTACATTGAAGTGTTTGAAGACCTCTAAAAAGGCCACTCCTAATAGGGTGATTAATCCTCTAACAAGATCATACCTAACAGTGTGTTTTATAACCTTTAACAGGGTTGGATCCTAGTAGGGATCACTTCAGAAGAGTAAAAAATAGTAACTAGTTGCAATTGGTGGTTTTCCCAAATTGGGTTTCCATGTTAAATATTGGTGTCATCTATGTACATGTTATTTGATTTATGCTTTATGTTTATTCACTTAATCACTAAAGGACAATCACAGTTAATATATTAAGATTGCTTTGTTAACCTAGTAACAACATAATATCTTTGTTAACCGAGTAACAGTGATAAGTTTGGTTAAGACATCTAAAGGAATTGGATTTGTTTTTGTGGTAACTAATTCACCCCTCCCCTCTTAGTTAATCAACCCATTTTCAACACACCTATCATAACAATCTTGGCCACTTTGGTTGAATGGAGTTTGAATACGGGTCGAGGCTTCTCAGTGATGTTAACCAGAATAGGAGTATCGATATTCTTTTCCATTTGAATCAACTGCAAAAACACACAAATCTAACAACAAACCAAACTGATAACTTTTAATGCACCGGTTAGGGCTTCACAAAAATGTGATAACAATTTAGCTCAAAATCTCAACTCAAAAGTAACCGTTGTACAATATAGCTCAAGATAGCTCTCAAATGCTCAAATGTAAGTAAAGGTGCAAAATGAAATCACTTTTCATCTATTTATCATTTGAGAAATAGACATTGTGCACTTCAATGGTAGGAATATTATCATGTCACCGGTTAAAGCATATCCACCATTTGATACTCATCCAATAGTTATAACCGATATCAAATAGATATATACCATGAAATCTCAGCGCGATCGACACATAATCACTAACAACCTCAAAGTCTTTAGAAAAACCAAAATCATAGAAATTTATACCATAAAGTCCATATAGATCTTACCACTCTTCAATCTATGGGATCGGCAAATGATTTATCTATAGGTTCTCCCCCTAGGAAAATAATATGCTTAGTTTTGTACTAGAGGATGATGGATTCCCTTTAGGTGACTTGACATCGTCTTATTTATTTTCTTTTTTCATCCAACTCTTCTCCATCTCACATTTTACTTCATAAAAAATACAATCTTATTTCTTTTCCTATCCTTTGACTGGTTAGGATATCGATTCCTAAACTTGCAATCTTTAGCAAGGTGACCAACCCTATGATATTGGAAACAAGCCATACCAGTTGACCTCCAAGGTCCAACATTTCCTCTCTGTGTTCTCATTCAGCAATTTATTGCAAGGTGACCATAGTTACCACATACCAAACATGTAACATTGAATTGTCTTTCCCTTCCATCAATATTCACCGATTTGATTGGAGATCTAGGTGCATATACTCTTGACCTGCAATCTCTAGCTTTGTGTCCATATTTATTGCATTAAAAATAGTATCCATAAAAACTACCACCACTGCTAGGTCTAGATCTACACTCATTACTAGTATGACCATACTTATGAAAAGTATAGCAATAACCATCAAAATAATAAGGTATTTTTGCCGGTTTTCTTCTACATACATTTGCAGTATGACCAGGCTTACCATAATTAAAGCGGATAGGTTTGTTAGGTTTCTTACCAAAATTTATTGATTCTACCTTTAGATCTTACTGTTGCTTCTTAGGTTCACATTTAGATGACTCACCAATTTCAAATGTTCCTTAACCAAGACCGGTTGTGTCTTTAATTCTTCTATGTCTTTTCAGCTGTTCATCAATCTTTTGTAAGCTCTCATTATATTGTATCAGCTTTTTATTTTCTTCTTTCTCAGTTTGTAATTCCTTCTTTAGTTTCTCATTCTCCTCTCTAAGTATTTCATTTTCACTCAGAATTTTTTCATTCTCCTTAGTTGTGTGCTGAAGGTGCTCATGCATGAAAAAATTCTCTTGAGATATATTGAAGAATTGTTCCTCCCTTTCCTTCAATGCATCCTCAAAAAATTTCTTGGCATCCCCTACAGTCTTCCTTGCATCTTTTGTTGTTATTCTTCCTTCAAGGTCTTCACACATCCTAACAGAATGAATTTCAAGATCTCTTTTCAAATTCACCACTTCTTCTCTAAGTCCCTTTTTCTTATTTATCAGATCTATAATTACTTCCTCTGATTCCTCAGACATACTAACTTTAGATAGTTGATCAATGTAATCCCAACTTTCACATAATTGCTTAGTAAGTTCTGTTGTTTTGGCAAGTGACTTCTTCACCTTTTCCTATAGCTCATTGATCATCTTGTTTGCATTCTCAAGTTGCATCTCAAACCTATAACCCTCCATGATAGTGGATATTTTCTTCAAGATGTTAGTATTATCACTAAGAGGACCAATGCTCTGATACCAATTGTTATAATTATTGGTACTGAGAGGGTGGTGAATCAGTACAAACAAGTAATGAACAAATTCAATCACCAATCATAATAACAACAATATTAATTTTCAAACCAAAAAGCATATAAAGGAAGTAAGAAAATAGAAGTAAACAACATCAAGAATCCACAAACTCATCACACATAACACATATTTTTTTATTGTGGAAACCCTTGGTTAGAGGGAGAAAACCACAATGGGGGTGACACCCACAAGCCCACTACTGCAGTAATTGAGTTTTCCCTGTTAGGAGCTACAAATACCATTTCTGATGGTTCATCATGTTAGGAGTGACAAGTAAACTGTTAGGAGTACAATCAGATCATTTATGATCTACCTTTCTAGAGGATTTAAAATTCTTTCTATGATCTCACCTGGTTAAGGGATTTATAATACAAACCTATTAGGGTTCACCCGGTTAAGGGATTTTTCTTGCTACAACTATTAGGGAACAAAAAGATGAATGATTTGGATGTAGCACTACTTTCCTATCAGATCCAATATATTCTATGTACCTTGTAAATTATCACTACCCTCTCTCTATCAGTTCTCTATTTGCAACCCTAGATAACACTGATTGAAATCTCAAAACCCTAATTGCACCACTAACAAAAAAACCATTTCAATATGAGAAGCTCCAATTATATACGCAACTTGCACCGACATTAAACACAACCAAAATGAACTTGAAATACTTTTCTGTATAAGCACCATGTACAAAAGTGATAATCTCGATGTAAAACACATTTAACCTTGACCGCGTCAGCCCAAAACAAGATCTTCAAGTTATACCTCCAAGGTAGTCAAACACATTTTTATTTCTCAAATGCATCGCTATAAATCCACCTCATACAATTGCATCAATCCCATAAATTCCAACTCAACACTTCCATAACCTCTATTCCACATCATCATATCATCACACTTACTATACCACTCACTGATCTGGGATCTACCAACTGTTGCTCAAGAACACAAGTGTTCTTACCCGTATCAGTGTCTATGACATCAAAAACTCTCTTACTGATAAACTAAATGAGTTGTAGTCAGAACCACACACAAATATAAACAAGTTGACATTGTACCTATGATCATTCCTCATGATTCCACTTCTACCAAGTTCGCCACCAAAATTTTGTACTCACTACCTACCAATATTTTGGACTTAGCCAATTTCCTGCATTACCGTTCATGAATCCTTCTTACCGATTATATTTCATGACTGTTTTGACTTAGTTGCCATCAATGAAAACCAAACAAGTGACTCCCTATAACTGCACCCAAAATTCATCAAAATGCCAACAATCTTTCCCTTGGTTGTGATTCTTATGGGTGTATTTACAATGTATAATATCAAGTGAGAGAATGCTAGGATTAGGGTGCCATATACCTTGTAAATCCTATGACATGGTTGGAACATCTTGGAAAAGAGTACTAAGTCTCTTAGTGTGTATTGATAAAATACATTTATAATATTTATTTTTTCTATTGTTTGTAATACATTCATAAGTGGTAATGGGTTCCACTAGGAATTGTAAAGGTGGGGTTTTAACACAATATTTTAATATTGTTTTCCCCACTTTTAGACACCTAGAATAAAATAATTAATGGTTTATTACATTTAATGTAATTTTTATCTTACAAGATTCGACACCTAAGATAATACTAGTATACTTTTATCTTCCAAAGGTTGTGGTCCTTGGTAATTAAGAACCTTCTTTGTACACCATTATTGGTGTGTTAGGAGCTTTTTATATTTGATAAATATAATTCTTCATATTTTAAAAATATGAGGAACAATTTAATGTAGTGTTATTTTGTAGGAACAAGGGTTGGTGGGGTGCATAAGGAGGTTGTTTAAGGTACACAAGTTCTTCTATGTTGGAGGCAAAATAGGGAAATGGAAGTGAGTTTATTAAAATCATATTTAATTTTGATAATGCATACTTGACCTCTCTTCTTGGTGGAGTTTTTCTATCGTTAGGGTTCCTCCATGTAAATCCTATGTTATGTAATGTGTTTTATGTTGTTGATTTAGGTGATGTTTTTATCTTATGGTGATGATATTATTGATTTATTTCTGTTATAATTTCACATAAGCTAGGATTATTAAGCATTATATGTAAGCTAATTTTTAGCATCATTAAGTAGAAAAATCTAAGCATGGCATTCCCACATTAAGGCAACTTAATTTTATGATTTACATATAAGTTTTATATTTTCATGTTGTAGTTCTATCCATTGTATCTCATCCTTTAGTTGGTTTATTGGATAGAGATTAATCTTCACAATTTTTGGTATTGTACCTATTTAGTTACACAAAAATATTTATGGAGTACTTTTTAGATCATTCATCTCCAAGGGTAAAGATGATGAAGATGAGGCTAACACTTTAGTAGCAAGGTAGACATTCATGAGGGTACTACCTTCTAAATTTATTTTTGCTTCCTCCTAAGGTGGAATTGATAATTCAAGGAAAACAAGAACAAGATGTCTTAGAGGAATCTTTCCAATGTATATTATATTTCTTTTTGCACTTGTGGTCACATTGTATGCATTTGGAATCATCTTCCCTTTTAGAAACTAAATCATAATAGCTATGCATGAATTAAAATCTTTTAGATAGAATAAAATCACCATACCTATTGAGGGACAACATATCACTAGAATCCTTTTCTAGGCCTTATGGAACCTCCTGATGAAGTTAGTAATTGCTTCTTAAGAAGATCATTTGATCATGATCATTTATTATAGGAGTGAAGATTGGTCTTCCTTCTGATTGAATATGCTAAAGAACCCATCACCTAATTTGTAATAATTTTAAGGTAGTAGAAAAACTTCCTGTTGTGGGTCCATAAAACACACCCCATGTTGGTTCTCTGACCATGGGGACCCACCTTCTTTTTTTGTGTATTTTGGTCTTTTGGGTCTACCCTCTTTCCCAGTCCCTCACAAATCAGTCTCATTTATCATCCTATTGAACAAAGAAGAAACCTTTTTGGCCTTTTTTCCCTTTCGGCCTTTCGAAGGACCAAGTCCTCTAAAACACTGAAATGACCGAAAGGCCAAAGCTCGCCCTTTCAACATTTTCAGACTCCAAAAACACTGAAAGGATGAAAGGTGTCTACCTCTGGAATTTCAATATTTCAGACACTGAAACACTGAAAGTGTTGACATCCCCCCTGCGGGATATAAAACAAAAAATGGCCCTAATTTGACTCACTTTGTTTTTTTCATCTTCGACATGTTCTAAGAAGCAACTTTGCAAGATTCGTACTCGCTCCTTGTGGCTGATCACTTTGCGTGTAATGCCCCGCCAGGGAATCCAAGAGAACTAACCTAAACAAGACACTAAGTTAACATGATATTTTTTTAAAAATGTTTATATACAATAACGATAATAATGCAGAAGCAAAACAATGAAGTACATGACATACACATAACTACAATTCATCAAAGGTTACAAATCCTGAGGGTTCCTTGATGAGAATTACTTAAGAAAAATAATATACATCTCATATAATAAGACCACATATACATTTGATACCCAAGGTATTCATATGAGGATCAAAATCCACTGCACAAGTCAGAGGGTATGCAATAATACATAACAATACAAAATAACACATCCTTCAAAGGATGTCAACCAATATCCACATATGACACAAGTATACAACTCATGAAACTAAACAAGTCCCTAGAAGATGAAGAATATAGAAGAAGATGAACTACAACAAGGATCATCCAAGCATGAAAATGAATGTCAGATCTCAATGGTAATAAGAATCACTACCACTCAACCACGTGGAACCAAAGGTCCACTCCCACCATGCTGAGGAGACAGTAATAGGCCCACTCACATGGGTATACAACAAGAAGGAAAACATCAAAGGTATACACGACCATCATAAAGAAATGCATAGGAAGATCCTAGAAGCTTTCTGAATCACAAATAAGGAAATCTACACAATACCAGAGGTAACCGACACATAGGATAACCTAAGTTGTATATAGAAAGGTGTCATCATGTACATCTAACCCTTGATTTTTGTCATAGAAATCCCTCAATGGATCTCAAAACTCAAGTGACCATACACGGCGTCAATGACCTCTCAAACTGACAAAGTTACTAACCAGATTAATATTTTATTAGATTATACTAATGCAACCTAATAAATTATTATGTTATCACTTGTTACAATTAATTACAATAAACGATCCTAGCAGCCACTTGTGAGCTTCGACACTTATTGCAAGCCACCTCCTACTATAAAACTAGGTAACCTACCCTAGGTTCACAAAACAACATCATAAAGGTATATCATAATCCTCATCACTAATTCCTACTCATATAGGGATACACCCTCAAAGAATCATAAACAATATCAAAAGAAGAACATAACTCTTGAGACTGGTCCTTGCACATACAAGAACTGTTGGTCCTCAATTAACCAAAACCATTTCAAGTCACTCTCACAAGATCACATAGGACAAGTTACACAAATCAGGTTGGGTAAAAAGATCCAGACCAAATTGATAACAACATGAACATGCACTGAAGCATACATAACACAATAGAAGAAGAAACCCCCAAAACCTCTGGTTTTACATCCTAAAGGTCATCTATCCCAAACAAATACCCAAGATGAAAAATATTCCCATAAAAGGATAGCATACATAGTTTTTTTCAACAAACACTCAAAATACAACATGACATATTAAGTGCACTTTCAGAAAGAACTATTCGAGACCAAGTGATATTCACATCTTTAGAAAGATCAAATTCAAATTTCAGTAATAGCATAGCGATAAAATCACATGGAAAGAAAACACCATTTACACTTTGCAGAAGCAATAGTAAACCATTTCATGAAAAGTTGACATAAGCAGTCCACCATAGTAGAATCATATACTTCTAATAGCTTGTGAATTAATGGTTTATTAAATTAACCTAATCAATAGATTCTATGTTTCATCCATAATCTCAAAAATTACTAACGAGTTAGACTACATTCAATCTAACACAACTTCAGGAGATAATGAATAATAATTAAGCTAATAACACCTTAAAAATTATTAATTACTCTGAGTAATAATTAAATTTATTTTAACTTAACAAATTCAATTAACATAAACATGTTTAAGTTTTAAAACAAACTTGTATAAAAAAAAATGCTTTACACATTTTAAAACAAAATTAATTTAAATAATAACAAAATATTTGCTAAGATCATTTAGTATTTTAAAATTAGTTACAAACTTTATTAAACAAATTTAATATTTTAAATAAATTAAATACTAAATGAATCAAAACCTTAATTATTAAATAAACCATATTTTAAAACTTTTTAAACAAATTTAAAAATGAAAATTTAAAATTAAATAAATTAATATTAAATTAAAAAGAAAAAAGCAAATTTGAGAAGAGGAGGGGGAGCGGGTCCCCCCAAACCCCCGCGACACATGTCGCCAATACAAAGGCAGTCGCTGCCTTACGATAGCTGGCTACCCTTGGGGCAGTTGTGCTGCCTACGACAGCACGGGCCCCCTTTTGGTAGCCCCTGTCATAGCAGCCAGGCTGCGGGCCGACCGGCTAGCAATGTCGTCGTAGTTTTCCACGTGGGGTGGTGGGGTCAGCCTACCCCCCCAACAAACATATTTTTTTTAAATTTTTTTATATTGAATTTTTTTTTAAACCTTTTTACTTAGCAACTTTATTTTTTTTTCTATATTTTTTTTAAAACAAAATTTCTGAAAAAGGAAATATAAGGAAGGTTTTTTTTTTTTTTTTTTTTTTTTTTTTTTTTTTNGCAACTTTATTTTTTTTTCTATATTTTTTTTAAAACAAAATTTCTGAAAAAGGAAATATAAGGAAGGTTTTTTTTTTTTTTTTGTCTTTTCTTTCTTTTTAGCCCATTTTGTCTTTTCTAGGAATGCATTTTTTTTACTGGTGGATTTTTTTTTTTGTCTGTATTTTTCCAGTGAGTTGTATTTTTGAAAACAATTAAATTTTTTTCAAAGAGATTATCTTTCCAAGTAAATATTTTTCTCTCCTCTATAGTTCTAACTATAGGTTAATTAATTTTTTTCATTTTCTAGGAGTTTTACAATGAAATTTTCTACGAAATTCGGACAATGTAACATTACTATGATAAATTATATTTTTCTCAAACAATAATTGATCTAGGGTTTCAAGAACACCCATTTTACTAAAAATTTGAAATAATTTCTAATCAAGGAGATCTAATCCAACAAGCACAAAGAAGACAAATTTTAACAAAGAATTGAAAACAACAAAAGGATCACAAACCCTACCTTAGATCCAATGCAAGAAACGGAGAAAATTATGCCTTTGAAGAAGATTTAACCTTGAATCCTTCAAGCACAAGCAAACCAAGAATTTTCACAAAGCTTCAACACACATGCAACCACAAAATCCCCAAATTCTCCAAAATGCCAAGAACACACAAAGCTCTCCAAAACCTGTTATCACCAAATCAGAGAAGAATTCCCCTAAAGAGAATCAACTACCCCCAATGATGCAAATCCTAATGAAAACACACCAGTTAACTCCCTAAAAGGACTCAACTCAAAATTGAAAGAAAATAATAATTATTAATTAAAATATCCCTTTAATTGTGCAACTCAACTTTGACTCTCAAATACAACTTCCCTTTGAATTCAAACTCCAATTTTCAATAATAAGCTTGCACATGCAATTAATTAAATATTATATTAAATAGATTAAATATGCAAAGCACAATCTTATCCATGCACTCAAACAATTAATTATTTAATAAAGCATAAAATCTAATTTAACTCTAATTTCCAATTAAATACCAATATTCAATAATTTCACTTTAATTAATTTCCCAATTAAACATAGGTATTCATTTAATTTTCAATTAATTAGATACCCTGTATTTAATAATTAATTTCAACAATAATCAATTTCACAATTAACATGATAAATCACACCATATCAAAACACTCAACTAAAACCAACCAGAATCAACTCAAACACACACAAGGATATGATCCACGAATTCACATCAATGAGACAAATTTGGGTAGGGTAGACAAACTTGTACTCGTCCAATACTTAGGACAATAGACTTAGGTTAGGGTTTTGGGTCTGACTACTATCTCCCCTCTCTTACTATTGAGATATTGCAATAGGGTACGCTCACTCCTGCCAATTGAGGGAAGATGTAGCCCGATACCTACAAACATGTCATCACAAAGACAAACATACATGCATATATAAAATAGAAAACAATGGTTGAGACTAGTTTATCATGTGGATCTCGCCGAAGCAAGTAACTACGACTCTCTCCCATACTATACCAAACACGTCAAGTAGTAATGGAAAACATACAAATGATCCATGTGCATATAAATCTAGGGTTAGTATTGTTACAAAATCATAATCCAAATGAAATCCTAACATATACATAAGCATCATAAAATAACCATAAATCACCTATACACACAAGATATAACATACTAGTAATGGATTCATAACATAATGAAATGCAATACATAAATATCCTCAAGATAAACTAAAAGAAACCACACATACATAAAAAGGCCTAAAAGAGTTCAACACCGAAACTGAAAAGTAAACTAAGAGGTGGGTATTACACCATGCCTTCGACACTCTTGTGTCTCTCTCCTCCACTCCTATCTCTCACAAGGTAGGTTTCTTCCTCGGCACTTAGTGGTCTTTTACGCTCTTCATTGTTTAGGTCTAGGGTTTCACGCCTGGTACCTATCCATTGCGGTGTGTGCTGAATCCCCCCCAAGTCTTTTAGGGATTTTTGCATCCTTAGCCTTGTGAGGGAAGTCCCTCCTTATAAAGTCAGGTCTGGTCATTTTTCATTTTCTAGTTAGGGTTTTTCTTTTGGTCACAACCTTTGTCATAGGTTTTCAGCCTCTGAAAGGCCAAAAACTAGGTTGAGTCTTTCGTCCAAGTGGTCCTTGGAGATACATCCTTTTCAGCATTTTAGACCTCTGAGACGTCCAAAACACAGACACATCTGAATCTTCAAGAATGTTTTCTACCTTACGTGGTTTCAGACTTTCAGAGTCTGAGATCCAGTTTAGACTTTTGGCATCCGAGGAAATTTTACACCAAAAATCTATCAAGTTCCATTTCATCGACTGGTCTTTCACACTTTCGGCCTTTTCAGACTCCAAACTATTTTTCGGCACTCGAAACCCCAAAAGGGCCAAAAGTGTGAAATCTATATTTCTGGCTACTTAGAGAGATTTTTACTCTAATTTTCCTAGATTAGTTAGTTATTCTTAGTTCTTTTTGGTTTCTTCTTCAAATAAAACACTGATACTTGCATATTCCATTGCAGGAATGCCTAAGAAAAAGACCACACCACCAATGAAGTAGTTATACAAGGGGAACTCTCCCCCTTCTAAGATTGGCCACAAACACATTGAGATCATCAATACTGATATCAAAAGTGTAGATTGGGATTAATTCCTGATAAGATGTTCCCAACTGGCTGGGAGATCTAAGGACTGCACCTCACTAGTCCTGTCAGGCCTAGTTAACGCGACAGCCCACCTAGTGGTTGTCACATCATCTGAGCTGATCATGACTTTGGAAAACCATTATGTCTTAGATAAAAGGGTGGTCCATAATACAGAGGGACATGTGGTATTGGATATCAGATCAGACATCATAGAAGAGGTCTTCCACCTCCACAAAGGCATAGACAAGTTCTATGACTTATTTATAGAAAAGGGCAACAAATGGTTCAACAAAAAAGGGGAAGAGGCTATCAAACATGTATTAAAACCTTACAGGATCATTTTGGTTGAAGCCAAAAATTTAATAAACTTGATGGATAATGAAGGTGGCTTAGATTCTGAGACAAGCAAATGGCAAGCCACCCTCCAAGACTTACAAATAATTAAGAAACAACGCTTCCTGATCTTGGTAAAGATATATGAGGGTGAAGAGATGGACAATTTTGAGACTTGGATTAAGTGCATAGTCAAGATAATTAGTGTCTATGAAAAATATCAAGCCTCCGTATTGGAAAAGAAGAAAGAGGATTTTGAATGGGTAGAAGAAATAGATGTTTTATTCACAAGGATTAGCCTCGACTTGTACTGAGATGAAGATAAGCATATCTTATGGCCATCAAAAGAAGTGGTCCAATAGTTCAAGGATATTATGGAAGGTATCAGTACCAAGGAGGCCTTACAATAGTTGTTCTACTTGAAGGAAGAAATGTTAAGGATGTCAGGACACGAAGAGGATATCCAGTTCTTTGCTTCTGAATTGACTACATTTAAAGAGAAGCAAGAACGAAGGGTCAACAAGGTATAAAGGAAGAAGATAAAATATGAAGAAATTTAGGAGATCATACAGAGGCTCTGGGCTGTACACCTAGAAGTATTTTCAAATTGACTTCTTGGACCCTTGAGCATTTTTAGAAAAAAGGCAGTTTCAACACTTAGCGAAATTCTCCTAAGGCAAGTTTCAGCCTTTTAGTCTTTTGTCCTACTCAGGAAAGAAGATTTCGGCCTCCTAGTTATTTTGGCCTTTCGGCCTCCGAAGAGGCTGAAAATTTCACATCTCCAGAGTTATTTTGACACTTGGCCATTTTTGGATACTAAAAACTTTGGAGTAGAGGTCAGAGGCCAAAAATCTGAGTGCTTCCAGCGAGATCACCCTTTTGCATGCCAGTTGTACTCCAGATCAGATTTATGGTTAACTTGAGATCATTTTGGAAGGACTAAGGGTCCCCTATCAGTTCCCACTACAATAATAACCTCCAGAGGAATATTCCAAGGAAGAACTTCAAGAACCAAGAAGAAGACTCTGGTTCACAGAAGAAACCCTATCTTCTTTCTCTTTCTTTCTTGACAAGTTTGATCCCTCTTGCATGGACAAACTGATTGTAAATGGATTTAAAATCTATGAAAGCTAGTCAATATTAGTTATCAGTAGTTTCTTTTTAGCTAAGCTTTAGTTTAGTTTATTTTCATAAATTTAGACTCTCTGATACCCTAATTTCAGCTTTCAGAGTTGGTAGATCAAAAAATCTATATATTGTAATCAAATCAATATAATAGAGTTGGATTCTTAATATAATAAAGATCTACATTTTTTTCTTCATTCATGGTGTGTAAATTTATGCCATCTATGTTAACTGGTGAATGTGTGTATGCATTATTCATTACTTTCAAAGAGCCTCTTGTTTTGTTGTGTTTCAAATTTGCGTTTACCTTAGTTGGAGTTTGTTGTTGTCTATCTACCTTGTTGTAATGAACACGTAGAAGAGATCATCTATTGGGCCTAAAGATAAATCCATCTCATGGGTCCACACATCTTGGAGGCTTCACAATTTGATATATTTTGAATATCTTGCACGAGCGAATTCATCTTCTCTCCAAACACTTGCATCCATTGGGTATAGAATAGCAACTTTGTCTGATTTATATCTCTTGGGTTTGTTCCAAATCCCCCCACCATTCAATTCACAAGGAAGGGTTTACAGAGGTTTATGTTCGTAGGATTTTTTTTTAGTAATATAATTCATTTCTTATTACCTTGCTCCTTTGAATTTTGTCTCGATCTAAAAATTAATCACCTTGAAATTACAAAATTGCATTTTTTTCAAACACCAATTTTGTTAAAATGGAAAATATCAAAAAATAGTTCTAAAGATTTCTTTGTAGTTTGATGTCTTGAATGTACCAGCAAAGGCCTCCTTATGAAAATTCACATTTATCTTCAACTGAGTAACCAAGAAGGTTGTGACCCAACCCTGGAGAACCTTGTGAATAACTTAGTTATTCTTTCAAGAGAGGAATTTGAATCTCAAGATACTAACAAGTTGGCTTGTGTAAAAATGATGCTCAATAGAAGTGGCACTAGAAGGAGGCCCTTAAGAATGAAACATTGGAATACATTGGATCCTTCTCCTTGTAGAGGTTCAAGTGAGTGCTTAGATCATCTCCTAAGAGAATCAAGTTCATTGAACTCACTCACCATCGTAGGCCTCACAACGACAAAGGGAAAACAAAGGAGAACTCCTCTCACCATCTTGTCAAGTCACAAAGTCCACTTGGACAACAATAACACATCACTATCCCAATTTTTCCTACAGCCATAGATCAAAATCAGAACTTGCAAAATTAGAATTTGGAACTACCTCATTCAATGGCTTTCTTCGCTAATGCACAAAGTTCACCATTGAATTATGTTAGACAGTTCCATGAACTTCCCAAGATTTTGGAAAGGTTTTGCACATATTTTGTATATGGAAAATTAAGAACAGTGGAAGAGAACATCTGTGCCTTCAAAGAAATTGTCAACTGAAAGGAGATTTCCCACTAGGATGTTGTCTTTCACCTCTTCCCTTACACTTTGGGAGAATTTGTGTACAACTGGTACCTTAATTTTCCAAGGGGATCTATCTCTACATGGAATGAATTTGAAACCAAATTTATTAACCAATTCAAATTGTACATGGATCCAATTGCAATACATCACCAATTCATTACAACAAGGAAATATCCCAATGAGCCTATTTCCATGTTCAACCATCACTTCCATAAAATGCATAAAAAGTTGGAAGATCCATACACCATACTAGAGGTAGCTATCATACAATTTTATCTTAAAGATTTGGACCCGTTCACCTCAATTTTCCTAAGAAGACTTCCCCTATAGATAGAGATACAAGGGAAAAGGTATATAAAGAGGCCATTAAATTTACACAACAAATGGATCTACAGGAGGGGAACTTCACAGCATTTCCCGTTGTTAACAACACCACTGCCCCACATCCATTTGCAGCAAATAGTCAAACTTTGGCCACTCACATGCCATCAATGAATCCAATTCCACCACAACCATTCACAACCCTACCAACATCCATCACTTACCCGAGATATAAAACCCATAAGGAGGCATTTGTAAAGCAAAGAGTTGTGCCCCAAACTGAACCTGATACTCTCATGGCTTCTGAGCTAGACGTCGTGAAGAAAATATTGTCACAAATCACAAGTGAGCTCACCAGGATGAAGTTAAACCCATCCCAAAACTAAGGGGGATACCAACAGACATCTTCTGGTCTGAATGCCTATCCTCAGAATCTAAATTGGGGTTTCAATACTTACAACAACAACAATACACAAGAGAAGTCATTTGGGCAAAAAATGCCCACTAGGCCATGGAACACCCGACTAAACAGTGGTAGCATCCCTGCGGATAATGCAAACACATATGAATCTTTGGAAGAAAATTTTATCAGGGATCCAAACTCTTACCAAGGCCATGAAGGATATGGAGGAAACTCCTACAACCATCATACTTAGAATCCTGATGAGCCATCTGTTCAGTTCAATGCCATGATGTTGATCAATTCTTACGAGTGTAGAAATGGACAAGGTTCAGATACATACGCAAAAGAAGAAGAGTTTATGTTCCCATTCTATAAAGAGGAGGAACCTGAATAATCTGAAGTATATGCCTTCCAAAATGATCACCGAAATTCATATAATCTATGAAGTAGGAAAGAACCCCTCACTGATGGTATACCTCCTAGCAAATAATTGAATCCCCTACATCCTTGGGCCAGCAACAACCCTATGCATCCTAAAGGGCCAAATTCTCCTACGACTCCTCCCCCAAATGCATTTTCTAGTTACAGGAGCACAACGTGGTCAAGTGACAAATAAAGTGTGGTCGAAGAGTTGAAAAAGACCAAGGAAAAAATATCTATGTTTGAATTATTGCAAGGTTTATCATCTCAAAAGGAAGCCCTTTTAAAATCTTTGGACCATTCAAAGAAAGGTTTGTCAGCTAGCAATACAAGAGCACCCACATACAATATCAATACTTCTAAGGCTTTTCCCACAATGTTTAAAGACAAGATGGAGGTACCCCCTTTCCTACTCAGTTTGCAGATGTTTGGGAAGAATTTACATAATTTCTTGATTGATTATGGAGCATCGTGCAACGTCATGCCCTTGTCAATTTGTCAAAAAATGGGAATGGTACCCCAGATAACCAACTAGGTAGTGATACAACTAGATAAAACTGAAGTCAAATTAATTGCCATGCTCAAAGACATATGTATTCAATTAGTTGCAGATCCAAGGATACAAGATTGTATCGACATACATATAGTAGACATTCCTGAAACCTAAAAAATGTTGTTGATCTGAGAGTGGACCATATTTTTGAGGGGTTGGTTGTCTATAGATTTCACTCAACTCTAGCTTACCTAGAGAGGATTGAACAATCAGATCAAGATAGACACAAAACCAAAAGTGAAAAGAATGATCATATAATACAATGCTCCTAATGAAGTTATGTTCACTCAAACTGACTTAGGCACTCATTGGATGGATGACTTCCTCATTTTTCAAATCTGAGAAGGGGAAGTTTTAGACCATAGTCCCATCCAGGGCCTCCTCAAGTTTCCCATCGGTGGTGACATCTTTAGAAGTTTTATTGACAACACTAAAAAAAGTCTAAGGAATTTGGGACAGAATGTTGATCCCAACATCTTGTTACTACCAGGATACTACCGATTACACCAAGCAATCCATTCATAGGTCACATGCCCCAGTTCCCAGGAGGCACTATCATGAATATTATCTCATATCACCCTACCAAAGGAGGTACAAGAAGAACATGTGATAGAAGAAGGCTTTAAGGTGGTAGATGAGAGTAACCCCATACCAAAGGAAGAAATCCCAGCTAGTCTAAGTCAAGATAGTGAGTTAGAATCAGATGAAAAAAGCCCTACCCTAAAGATACTTAGTGACTGGAGCACTTCAGATGATGGAGCCTATCCTCCCTACAAGGGGTTACTAGAGGATGAAGACATTAAAGGTGCATAAATATCTGAACCTAGATGTATCCAAGGGATAGGGGAAGGAGAATTAGTTTCCTCAGATAGTGATGGAGGTAAGGATCAAAGGAACAAAACCATGGGTTTCCCCAAAAGGGCCCCACCAAGTCCAGCCTCACTGGGAAATAATAGATATAGAAATTACGCTTCAACGACTCTAAATATAAACAAGGAGCAGGTGCGGGGATTAAACTCATTAACCTGAGAGGTAAGAATTCTTACGCTGCATATAGATTACAATTTCAATGCACTAAAAATGTTGTAGAGTACAAAGCACTGATCCGCAGACTCCTCCTAGCCCACGAGAAAGGAATAAAGGCTCTAATGGTGGAATGAGATTCACAATTTGTCATCAAGAAAGTCCGTAGTCAGTATTCTTGCAATGATAAGAGGCTCTCATCCTACCAAAATAGAGCATGGTATTTGATCAATGACTTTGAAGTCTTCAACATCCAATCTATCTCACAGAAAAAGAATGTTATCGCTGATGCCCTAGCTGTATCCGCTAGTTCACTACATTCAATGGAGAAGTCCAAATTAAATAATTTTTCATTTGAACTCATCGCATAACTGACCATCCCAAATAACATCACTAATTTCCAAGTCTTCCAAGATGATCAACACATCCTTAAGTTCATCATGTGCATGGGTGTGTTTGAAAAATAGATCATAGACAAAAGGAAGGAAGAAGAAGAGGAAGAAGTAGTCGATCCTGAGGACCTCGACGAACATGGTATCATAAGCCTAAGGACCAATGCTATACCAAAGGGGATGGTAGAACTGGAAAGGATTTTAAATAGTGATGGGACTACCATAAAGAGATGCCTAGATGTAACTCATGATGGAAAAGAGTGTGAGACATACAACCTCAGAACAGAGGAAGAAACAAGAGAGGTACACATTAGCAAAGTGGGTACCAAAGAATAAAAGGAGAAAATGGTCCAAATCCTCATCGAATATTGAGATGTTATAGCCTGGAGTGATGAATAATTAAAGAAATATGATACCTTAGTCATAGTACATAGATCTCTCTAAAACCAAACTTCAAAACCTTTAGACAATGCCAAAGACTTGTGAACCCAACTATGGAGCCCTTGATTCAAAAGGAGGTCTAGAAGTTACTATATGTTAGAATAATTTTTCTAATTTGACATTCCACATGGTTCGCAAACTTGGTTCCCATAAGAAAGAAGACCAGTGAGATTAGGTTATGCATGGACTTCCAGAACCTGAATAAATCCTCCCAAAAGGACAACTACCCACTCCCATCTCTCAATGAAGTATTACAGATAGTCAACGGATATAAAATGATGTCCTTCCTAGATGGTTTCTTGGTATACAATCAAGTAATGGTGCAGGAAGAGGACAAGTTGAAGACAGTGTTTACAACAGAATGGGGAACCTTCACCTATGGTGGATGCCCTTCGGTCTGATAAATGTTGGGGCCACTTTCCAAAGGGCAATGGACATAGCCTTCAAAGGGTTAGTTGGTAAATGCATTATCATTCACATGGATGACCTCATAGTCTTTTCAAAACAAAGAGATGACCACACAGATGACCTTAGAAAATGTCTGCAAAGGTGCAGGAAATATGGGATCTCTTTCAACCCAAAGAAGTGCATGTTTGGGGTAACTGAAGGGAATCAATTGGGACACATCATTTCAAAGGATAGAATAGTCATAGACCCTAAGAGGGTGGAAGCTATCTTAAATTTGACACTACCCCACAACCGCAAAGAGTTGAAATCTTTCTTTGGGAAGATTAACTTCCTAAGCCAGTTCATTAGTGGTTTTGTGGAGATAGTAAAGCCATTGAATGACATGCTCAAAAAGGATGCCAAGATCGAATGGACCATCCAAGTAAAGAAATATTTTAAGGAAATAAAAAGTGCCATCTCCATAGACCCAGTCCTCATCAGTCTTGACTATGCCCTACCCTTCAAGGTCTATTCTTTTGCATCTGAACACTCATGCATAGGCATCCTAACACAGAAGAAGGACAGTGAAGATGAAAGACCTCTAGCCTTTATGAGTTTCCCCTTTAAGGATGCTGAGATCAGGTACCCCAACATGGAAAAGCAATCTATTTCCCTTGTCAAAGCAGTAAAGAAATTTTGACACTAGATCTTGAGAAGGAAGGTCTTCGTAATAGTCTCTGACGCGACTGTCAAGTCTCTTTTGATGCAGAATGAGTTGGGAGAATGGAGAGGAAAATGGATGGAAATCCTCCAAGATTTTGACCTAGAGATCCAGTTGATGAAACTAGTGAGAGGCCAAGGCCTGACAAAGATGATCTCTGAAGTTGAAGAGGGTCTGGTGTGTCAAACCTACACTGATCAAGGTGTGATTACCGACATATGGTACCAAGACATAGTTTACTACCTGTTGCAGAACTGCTACCCAGAGGGGATGAATGGTTCATAGATAAGAGCTCTAAAAATCAAAAGAATCTCCTACATGCTAAAAAATGGCCAATTGTATAAATGCAATTATGAGGGTTTGTACCTCAGGTGTCTGGATAGGATGGAGGCGAAACACATCCTAGAAGATTTTCATGACAAATATGGGACAGGGCATGGTTCAACTAAGGAAAATGCCCACCAAATTCTGAGAGAAGGATATTAATGGCCAACAATAATCAAAGACACTGGTGAGCACATGAGATAATGCCACACTTTCCAAATGAGTGCAACCTGAGATAGAAATCTGGCAATGCCCCTACAACCGGTATATGATGTATGTCCGTTTGCCCAATGGGGCTTGGATTTTTTTGGAGTGATTAACCCCCTTCATCCATAGGAAACAATTTTATTTTTATAGCCACCTATTATTGCACATGTTGGACGGAGGCTCAAGTGCTAAAAAATTGCACCACAGAGGTCGTGACCAACTTTCTAGAGGAGCGCATCATCACTAGGTTTGGAATGTCATTTTATCTGGTATGTGATAATGCTTCCTCTTTCTCTTCTTCCTCTCTCACATAATGGGCCTTCAAAAACTAGGTTATTCTCAAATTCTCCTCTAATTACTATCCATAAGGCAACAAAGTAGCAGAGTCTACCAAAAAGAATTTGACAACAGTGATCAAACACCTCCTAGATGATAACCCCCAGGATTGGCACACATAACTGAAATATGCCCTATGGACCAACTGGGTGAGGATCAAGAATTATTTGGGGAAATCCCCATATAAACTAGTCTATGGCTTGCAACCAGTCTTCCCTATGAATTTGAAAATTCCAATTTTGAGATTTATGGACCAATACATGGGAGGCGAAGATCGAGTGCAAGTTAGGCTCATGAATCTCCTCAACTTAAAGGAGAAACAAACATTATGCTTGGAACATGCATCAAAGTTCCAAGCCATCATCAAGAGGTGGTTTGAAAATAGAGACACCATTAAAGCCTTTAGGATCTCTGATCTTGTTCTCATGTGGGATAAGGCAAAAGAAAATCCGGGCATCCACACCAAGTTCGAAATATTTTGGATAGGCCCTTATCAGATATCAGAGATCTTGGGGAAAAACACCTTTAGGATCAACACTTTACATGGAGATTTGACCCCATTTCTATTCAAAGGGAAATTCCTCAAAAATTATTTTGGACCCTAAGTAGGACTACCTTTCGTCCCTTATATCATAATCCTTTTGTTTTGTTTTTTTTCTTTTGTTCATCCCCGCCGTCATTTCTTTCTTCCGTCAGTGGTCTTTCCTCCTTTTTGTTGGGGCTCATTTCTCTTTGGGTCAAGTGTGTTGCAGATTCATTACAATTTGTTCCTGAGTGGGAGCAAAGGTATTTCTTAGTCAAATTATCCAAGGAAATATATATCACAGAGAACACTCCAAAAGACAAAGTGGTAGCATCTATCATTTGTAGACAGGAAGAGGTTGAAAGCTTGGTCATCATAATCACCAAAACACATTAAGAAATGACACCTGAGAATGGTGGTATCTCAAGCATTCACCAATTGTGACCATCATTAGTGCATGGATTCGGGCACCCACCGATCCCATAACCCAAGTCTAAATGAATGCGAAGGCAGAGACAAAAGGAAAGAAGAGAAAAGATAAAGAAAGAAAATAAGAACACACGAAAAGAAAAGTGGCTGAAAGAGCTCACGAGTGTGGAATCTAGGTAGAACAGCCTAATTTCTAGTCAGATCAATCAAAGAAGAAAATATGGACCTAAATGCATGGAATAAACATACATCAAAGAGGGAGACATTTTACAAACCCAGAAAAGGATAAGAACAACTGTCCATAGAACAAGAACTCTCAAGAAAAATGCTACAGCCTAGCAGAAAAAATGGAGTAGGGTGACTATGAAAATCTCTATCAGGGCTATGAACACTCAGCTCATAGTAGAGAAAGCTTATACTTGGGATTCGGGGAAAAAAATTTTTGGGGCTATGAACGCCTAACTGGTAGCAAAGATCTTTCTAGAAGGCCCTGGTCTACATAGAGAATGTTGGGAACAACTGATGAACATTTAGGTTAATGCAATTGAAGGTCAAAGAATAGACACACATGAACACACACTAGGGAGACTAGCAGAAGCTTCAGAATTGGAAGTCATTGAAAGATTGTTAACTCATATGTTTCTTTGTTTTTGTTCTACTACAAAACTATGACCTGGAAGAGTCTTGATGATGAAGAAATGCCTTGGTCATTCCTCCTTTTGTTAGGGCTATTTGTTGTGGGTCCACAACACACACCACATGTTGGTTCTCTGACCATGGGGACCCCCTTCTTTTTTTGTCTTTTGGTCTTTTGAGTCTGCCCCCTTTCCCAGTCCCCTATAAATTAGTCTCATTATCAACCTATTGAACAAAGTAGACACCTTTTCCACACTTTCACAAGACCATGTCCTCTGAAACACCGAAGCTCAGACATTTCATCATTTTCAGTCTCCAAAAACACTGAATGGCTGAAAGGTGTCTACCTTCAGAATTTTGGTGTTTCAAATGTCGAAACACTGAAAGTGCTGACATCCCCCCTGTGGGCTATAAAATGGCAAATGACCCTAATTTGACTCACATTTTTTTTTGTCTCCGCCATCTTCTGAGCAGCAAATTTTCAAGCTTCATCCTCACTCCTTATGTCTCCCTCCTCTGCTCCTAGCTCTCACGAGGTAGGTTTCTTTCTCGCCATATAGTGGTTTTTTTTTCTCTTCATTGTTTAGGTCTAGGGTTTTGTGCCTTGTACTTGTCCATTCCAGTGCCTGCTAACTCCCCCCCCAAGTCTTTCAGGGATTTTTATGCCCTTAGCCTTGTGGGGGAAGCCCCTCCTTGTAAGGTCAGGTCTGGTCCTTTCACATTTTTTAGTTAGGGTTTTTTCTATTTTTGGTCGTGACCTTTTTTGCAGGGTTTCGGCCTCTGAAAGGCCAAAAACTAGGTCGGATCTGTCATCCAAGTGGTCATTAGAGATTCAGCCTTTTTGGCATTTTAGACCTTCAAGATGTCTAAAAAATTGACAAATTTTAATCTTCAAGGATGTTGTCTTCCTTACGGGGTTTCAAACTTTTAGAGTCTGAAACCTAGTTCAGACTTTCAACGTTTGAAGAATCTTTCAGAACTTCGTGCACCAAAAATCTGACAGGTTCCATTTCATCAACTGCTCTTTCGCACTTTCGACCTTTTCAGACTTTGAACCAATTTTTGGCGCCCAAAACCCCAAAAGGGATGAAAGTGTGAAATTTGCATTTCTAGATATTTAGAGAGATTTTTACTCATATTTTCCTAGATTAGTTAGTTATTTTCAATTCTTTTTAGTGTCTTCTACAAATAAAACACTGATACTTGTATATTTCATTACAGGGATGCCTGATAAAAAGACCACGTCACCAATGAAATAATTATACAAGGGGAACACTCCCCCTTCCAAGATTTGCAAAAAACACATTGAGATCACCGATACTAATATTGGAAATATAGATTAGGATCAATTCCTAACAAGATGTTCCCAATCGATGGGAGATCTAAGGACTGTAGCTCACTAGTCCTGTCAGGCCTAGTTAACACGATAGCCCACCTAGTGGTTGTCACATCATCCGAGCAAATCATGACTTTGGAAAACCATTATGACTCAGATAAAAGGGTGGTCCAGAATATAGAGGGACATGTGGTAATGGATATTAGACCAAACATCACAGGAGAGGTCTTCCACCTCCACAAAGGCATAGACAAGTTCTATGACTTCTTCATAGAAAACGTAAATAGTTGGTTCGGAAACAAAGGGGAAGAGGCTATCAAATGGGTATTCAAACCTTATAGGATAATTTTGGTTGAAGCCACAAATTTAATAAACTTGATGAAGAATGAAGGTGTCTTAGAGTTTGAGACAAGCAAATGGTGAGCCGCCCTCCAAGACTTACAAATAATTAAGAAACAACGCTTCCAAATCTTGTTAAAGATATATGAGGGTGAAGAGATAGATAATTTTGAGACTTTGATTAAGTGCATACTCAATATAATTAGCGTCTATGAAAAATGTCAAGCCTCCTTATTGGAAAATAAAAAAGAGGTTTTGGAATGGGTAGAAGAAATAGGTGTTTTCTTCATAGGGATTGGCCTCGACTTGTACCGAAATGAAGATAATCATATATTATGGCCATCAAAAGAAGTGGTCCAATAGTTCATGAATATTATGGAAGGTATCAATACCAAGGAGGCCTTACAATAGTTGATCTACTCAAAGGAAGAAATGTTAAGGATGTCAGGACACAAAGACGAGATCCAGTTCTTTTCTTTTGAATTGACTACATTTAAAGAGAAGTAAGAACGAAGGCTCAACAAGGTGAAAAGGAAGAAGATAAAATACAAAGAAGTTCAAGAGATCATACAGAGGCTCTAGGATGCACACCTAGAAGTATTTCCAAATTGACTCCTTAGACCCTTGAGCATTTTTGGAAAAATAGTAGTTTCAACACTTAGAAAAATTCTCCTAAGGAAATTTTCAGCCTTTCAGCCTCCTCGGGAAATGCATCTTTCAACCTTTTGGCCTCCCAGTTCTTTCGGCATTCTAGATTTTTTGGCCTTTTGGCCTTTTCAGAATTTCAGCCTCTGAAAAGGCCAAAAATTCCAGATCTCCAGAGTTAGTTCAACACTTGGCCATTTTTGGATACTAAAAACTTTGGAGTAGAGGTTGGGGACCAAAAATCTGACTGCTTCCAGTGAGATCACCCTTTTTCATGCCATTTGAACTCGAGATCAGATTAATGGTTAACTTGAGTTCTTTTTGGAAGGACTAAGGGCCCCCTATTAGCTCCCACTACAAGAAGAACCTCTAGATGAAGATTCCAAGGAAGAACTCCAAGAACCAAGAAGAAGACTACAGTTCACAGAAGAGACCCTATCTTCTTTCTCTTTCTTTCTTGACAAGTTTGATCCCTCTTGTATGGACAAAGTGATTATAAATGGATTTAAAATCCATGCAATCTATTCAGTATCAATTAGCAGTAGTTTCTTTTTAGGTAAGCTTTAGTTTAGTTTATTTTCATAAATTTAGACTCTCTAATGCCCTAATTTTGGCATTCAAAGTTGGTAGATCAAAAACTCTATATATTTTAATCAAATCAATGTAATAGAGTTGGATTCTTAATACAATAAAGATCTACGTTTGGTGCTTCATTCATGGTGTATAAATTTCTGCCATCTATGAGAATTGGTGAATGTGTGTATGCATTATTCATTACTTTCAAAGAGCCTCTTGTTTTGTTGTGTTTCAAATTCGCATTTACCTTAGTTGGATTTTGTTTTTTTCTATCTACATTGTTGTGATTAATGTGTGGAAGGGATCATCTATTGGGCTTAACGATAAATCCATCTCGTGGGTGCGCACATCTTGGTGGCTTCATGATTTGATAGAATTTGAATATCTTGCATGAGTGAATTCATCTTCTCTCCAAAAACTTGTATCCATTGGGTATAGAATTGTGAATTTGTCTAATTTATATCTCTTGGTTTTGTTCCAAATCTCCACACCATGTGATTTGCAAGGAAGGGTTTACAGCGGTTTATGTTCGTAGGATTTCATTTTTGTAATTTACTTCATTTCTTGTTACCTTTCTCCTTTGAATTCTATCTCGATCTATAAAGTGATCACCTTGAAAGTATAAAATTGCATTTTTTCCAACACCAATTTTGTTAAAATGGAAAATATCAAAAAATAGTACTAAAGATTGCTTTGCAGTTTGATGTGTTCAATGTACCAACAAAGGCCTCCTCGTGAACATTCACATTTATCTTCAACTGAGTAACAAAGCAAGTTGTGACCCGACCCTGAAGAACCTTTGGAATAACTTCGTTATTCTTTCATGGTAGGAAATCAAATCTCGAGATCCTATCAAGTTGGCTTGTGTAAAAATCACACTCAAGACTTCCTACACTAATATTAAGAGGAGGGTTATGAAATAATAACATGTACACCACACCAAAATAATTTATGTGGGGAAAACCCTTTTGGGAGAAAACCCCATACTCCAAAACATTCCCAAAATGTTATTTAGGAATCAACAACATATTAAAATATACTTGTAGAAAAATATTCTCATAGGAGCATCACCAATGGAGATCCAAAGGCAACTTGTAATGCCCCACTAGGGAACACAAGAGAAATTAACCTATAACAAGTAACTAAGTTTACATATTTTTTTTTTAAAAGCTTACATTCAAGATGAACAATCAAGCGGAAGAAATAATAATGAAACACAAAACATGATCATAAAATTAAACTCAACAACGAAACCATTCTCGAGCGTTCCATAACAAAGGAATTACTCTTAAATTAATTAAAGAATAATTATAAATATGTCAAAGTACATAATGATTAACAAGTACAACTTCTCATAAATAATGATACAATTACATTTGATACCATAAGGTGAATCCAATGAATTGACATCCACTGCACAAACCATAGGGTATGTAATTATAGTCAAATATAAAGTACAATACATTAATCCATAAATAACATAACTGAAATACATATACATGATATGATAAACTACCTAATAAAGATAAAAACATATCTCCAAAGATGTCACATATGGTACAACTGCTACAAGATCATACACAAAGGTACAAGGACGTCAAGGTATCCAAGGGTAAAGAGGATCACTACCACCCATCCTCATGGAACCTAAATGGTCCACTCCCACCATGCTGAGGAGATAACAATAGATCCCACTCAGTTTAAAAACCAGTCATAAGGTAAGACTAACAAGGGATCTTGAAAGCTCTTTATCACAAGGTACAACTTCAACAAAACATGTAAAGACCTATAAACCCAAAGGTAACCAACACACGTAGGAAATCTAAAATGTAAATGGGGAATTTTCATCACATGAGTCAACTCTAAAGTGACCCTGGCAGTCTCACTGTACCCCTTCCCCTAGTGACTCTATGTGGTATTAGTAACCTCTTGTACATACAAGGGTACTAACTATGCAAGATCAAATAAAGCATCTTCTCCCACTCCCATCCT
Source organism: Thuja plicata (assembly GCA_018584345.1). Classification (NCBI taxonomy): domain Eukaryota; kingdom Viridiplantae; phylum Streptophyta; class Pinopsida; order Cupressales; family Cupressaceae; genus Thuja; species Thuja plicata. The sequence goes on from MU228305.1 coordinate 1,040,338, forward strand.
AGTCTATAAGAGAACTCAAGGCATAGGCGAGGAATACAAACATCTTATTAATTAATTTTAAATCCCATAGTGTATTAGGTTATCACTTCTTAAGTAACTTAGAATGAGTTACCCTAGAAACCTCTTAGGGTCCCGACCCTCATTGTAAGCCACTCCCCCTTAGACACTAGATTACCAACCCTAAAATCATAGTGATCATTAATCTCAAAAGTACCATGTAGGTATGATAGTCAGAATTTAGTTCCACATAAGACCATCAGGAACATGCATTGGTTCTCAAACCAAAAACCAAGTAAACACACACACATTCAAGTTCACTTACACACAAGCTTAAGGAAAACTATTGGAGAAAGATAATCAAATAGACATTAATCACAAAACAAAGTAGAAACACAAATACATAAAACACACCCCCAGAATCTAGTACATTTCCCTAAGAGCCAATGTAGTTCCCCAAAAGCCCAAAAGAAAACTACATCAAACAAGGAAAAGCTCACGATAATATGCAATTAAATAAGTTAAAACATTATAACAAAAGATTTTAAATAAAGTAAAAAAAATTAAATATATTAAATTAAAATATAAATAATATTACATAAAATACAAACGTAACATTTAAGGGGGGGACA
>MU228305.1:1058720-1069155 GCA_018584345.1 Thuja plicata
ATGACAAAATAACAATTGTCTACATTGTAGCAATCTTTCCAACAATCTCCCTCTTTGGCATTGATGGCAACACTAAACTATAAAACAATAATTTCCAACCAAATTTACCATACAATCCAAAAAGTGCATGTGTTACTTGATATGAAAAAATCTTCATTAATGTCTTTAGTTTCATTGTGACTCCCTCTGTGTCTATAATCACACTGAAATCTTTTATGTTTCTTGTTCAGCTCCCTCTTTCTGTAATCTCTCCCTCATATATGTTTTAGCAATAATCTCCCTCTTTGACAACAATGCCAAAGATGTTGACATCTTTATTATGCAGATTCATCTTGTTCTAATCTTTGTATCATGTTGTTCCTGTCCTCTTTGTTTACGACTGATCTTCTTTTCTATTCTTGTCTTCTACTTCATAGTTTTTAGGAAGCATCCTAAAAATGTGACTCACTGTGCATCAATGTGTCAAGTGTTCTAATTAAAACATTTGATGCAAAAGTACCATTTAGAACTAGTTAGCCTCTACTAGGGGAATCGCCCACAATTTATCTCTTAGATACTCATGAGCATCCTTGGGTAATGCTTTTGTAAATATGTCTGCCAACTATTCCTTAGTTTGTACATATTCCAATATCACTTCCTTCTTCTGAACTAGCTCCCTCAAGTAATGATACTTGATAGCTATATGCTTAGTCTTAGAGTGCATTACAAGATTTTTAGAAATATTAATGGTACTCATGTTATCACAATATATGAAAACTAGTTTTGTGATCTCCTCCTTCATACCTTTCAGTAGTATCTTCAACAAAACAATGTTTGAACAATTAACTCCTGCTACCACATACTCGGCTTCAGTTGTAGATTGTGAGGTACAATTTTGTTTCTTGCTTGTCTAGGAAACTAATATTTTCCACAAAATAAATGCTCCTCCTATGGTTCTTTTTATATCATCTACATTACCAGACCAGTCAGAATCAGTATAGAATTTGAGTTCAAACTTGTCATTTGTTTTGTAATATAGGCCATAATCTTCTATACCTTTCAAATATCTCAAAATTCTTTTCACTGCCATTATATGTGTCTCTTTTGGATTAGCAGAAAATATAGCAACCATCCAACTGCTAATGCAATATCAGGTCTACTATGTACAACATAATGCAGCTTACCAATCATTGATCTGTATAGTGTTTGATTTATCTCTTTTGTATCATCATTCTTTTTCATCTTTTGTCTAGTAGCCATGGGTGTACTCACTGGTTTTGAATCTTCCATACCAAAAATTTTCAGTATCTCCTTGACATATTTTGATTGAGTGATATAGATACCATTCTTCATTTGATGTATTTGTAAGCCAACAAAGAATTTTATCTCACCAAACATAGACATTTCAAATTCAGTTTGCATCTCTTTTGAAAATGCTTTGCATATCATATCTTGTCCACTGAATATGATATCATCAACAAAAATTTCAGCAAATAAAATTCCTTTACCTTGTTTTGTCTTCAAATACAAATTGTTTTTGTCATTTGTTCTTGCAAATCCAATCTTTATCAGATAATTGTGCAATCTTTCATACCATGCTTTGGGTGCTTGTTTCATTCCATATAATGCCTTGTGCAGTCTGCAAACCATGTTCCTCTTTCTTGGGTCAAAAAATACATTAGCTTGTTCAATATATACTTCCTCTTCTAATATCCCATTTATAAATGTTGACTTCACATCCATTTGATAAACTTTAAATCCTTTGTAGGCTGCATATGCAAGTAGATTTCTTATACCTTCCAATCTTGCAACTGGGGCGAATGTCTCTCCATAGTCAATTCCTTCCTCTTGTGCATAACCTTTGCATACCAGTCTTACTTTATTCCTTGTTACCTCTCCATGTTAATTCATCTTGTTTCTGAATACCCACTTAGTACCAATTACATTTTTCTTGTTAGGCCTCGGCACTAGTGTCCATGTCTTGTTCTTTTCTATCTGGTCTATCTCTTCATTCATGGCTTGAATCCATTCTTCATTGTCTAAGGCATATTTTACTGTCTTAGGCTCAAAATCACATAGAAAACATGTGTCTTCTCTTAATTTTCTTCTTGTCATAACTGCAGAATCCTTTGCTCCTATGATTTGATCAGGTTTATGGTGCCTTCTCACATATTTTTCCAAAGTAGGATCTTTCTCAGCTTTAGTTTGATCATTCATGTTCAGTTCAGGTTGAAACTATGACTCGGCATCTCCATCAGATAGCTCGGCAGTCACCTCTTGTTGCTTGACAATTTCATTTTGTGTCTCAGCAGGTGCGGACTGTTGCTTGGCAACTTCATTCTCAATTTTGTTAGAATCCTCCTCTTCAGGATAAGTGAATGATCTATAACTTTCAGGCTCAATCATGCTTTTAGCTTCATTTTTCTCTGCATATTCATCAATTCTAACATTTGCACTTTCCACAATTTTGTTAGTGTTAGAATTCAAGCACTTGTATGCTTTACTCTTAGTAGAATATCCAAGAAATATGCCTTCTTCTCCTTTAGCATCAAGTTTACCATTTCTATTATCCTTCAGTATAAAACATCTACTCCCAAAGACTTTAAAATAACTTATAGTAGGTGCATGTCCATACCATAGTTCGTAAGGTGTAGTATTTGTACCTTTCTTGACTTGTACTTTGTTCAAGGTATAAACTACTGTACTTACAACTTCTCTCCAATATTTTTGTGCAACATTTTTCTCCATCATTAATGTTCTGGCACAATCCATGATAGATCAATTTCTTCTTTTAGCTATACCATTCTGTGGTGGTGTCCTAGGTGTGGATATCTATCTTTTTATCCCTCAGTCATAGCAGAACCTATTAAAATCATTAGAAATGAACTCACCTCCTCTTTCAGATCTTAGACATTTCAAACTCTTACCTATTTCCTTTTCAACTTTTTCCAAGTACCACTTAAATAACTGAAATGCATCAGCTTTTTCTTTAAGAAACATAATAGTCATCATCTTTGAGTAGTCATCTACAAATAGAATAAAATATTTGTCTCCACGGTAACTTTTCTCACCAATAGGTCCACAAAGGCCAGTATGAACCAATTCCAAAATATTCTCAGAAGTATAAGTTTTTCTCTTAAAGCTAGATTTAGTCATTTTTCCCAATTGACATTGCTTAAACATTGCATTATCAGGTTTCTTTAACTCAGGCAACCCTCTAACCTTTTTCAATTTACTTATACTTACCATGTTATCATAGTTAACATGACATAGCCTCTTATGCCATTACCAAACATCATTATATTGTGCAAACAAGCATGTCTCTTCAACTAAGTCTAGATAAAATAAGTTACCTCTAGTCTTCTTACCACTTCCAACTAATTATCCATTGACATCATAGATCTTTTCTTTCCTATGATGGAATTAAACTCTATAACCAGAAGTGTTCAGCTGTGCAACACTCAACAAGTTATACTTAAGATCATCAAACCAATACACATCATGACATCTAATCTTGTCACTCAATTGAATTGATCCTTTCCCTTTAACTCTATAAGGTTTATCATTACCAAACTTAACATATCCACCTTTACATTGATCTAAGGTTTCAAAATTTTCCTTATCACCAGTCATGTGATGTGAACAACCACTGCCAAAATTCTAACGATCACCTTTACTCATATAAGAAATTAGTGTAGTTTTCTCATCATCATCAGAATCATCTTTCATTGCAACATACACAACTTCTATATCATTTTCATCATATTTATCAGATTCACTGTCAGAGGCTTCTTCAACTATATAACAAGATTTCTTACCTTTTTCTTTGTAATCCATGTACTTTCTGTACTCTTGGTCATCCTTTCTGTCTTTGAAATTTTTGTCTCTTCTTTCATCTTTCTCATTCTTATCAGGACATTTAGAAGCAATATGACCAACTTTATTACAAGAAAAACAAATAATAGGAAGTTTACCTCTGAATTTTCCTTTTCCTCTAGCTAGTCTCCTTACCATAAGTTCCTCAAGATCTTCTTGATCATCATTTGAAGTGTCACTGTCATTGTTCACAAATTTCTTTCCTTGCCTTGATTTTTTGATGACCATCTGTGACTTCAATGTAGATTCAACAGTTTGTGGAGTATAGTTGTCAAAATTTGACATCTCAAATTTAGTAAGTCTACCTACCAAACTTTCTAGAGTCAAATTGTTGTTAGGAGTACATCTCAATTCTTGAATTGCAGATACTCTAATAGCATAAATAGGAATAAGTGTTCTCAGTACCTTTCTCATGATAGTGTCATCATCAATGGTTCCCTTAGCTCCTCTAATAGAATTTACAACTTCCTTTATCCTATCATAATATTGCACTATATTTTTGTTAGAAACACTGAGAGGGGGGGGGCTGAATCAATGTTTGTCTATTAATTACTTTTTAGCAACTTAAACATAAATCAAACATACATAGAATGAAGCTTAACATAAAAACTCATAACACATGATATGATTACGGGGAAACCTTGATCAGAGGAAAACCCTGGTGGGAATTAGTACCCACAAATATTGTACTAAGTATAATCAACTTGTGAGAGTTCCTTTGCCCTATTAGAAGCAGTCTTTACAATATGAGTACAATGACCTGGTTAAAGGTCAGACCCTATTAGGATTCTTTTAAAAAACCCTGTTAAAGGTATATGGCTCACTACCTAGGCTCACTACCCAATAAGATGAAGGCTACAACGTTCTGAAAGATAATATGCACTATATCAAAATGAACTGATGTGATGACATTGTTGTCTGATCAGTTCCATGTATGTGCAAATTCTCTTTCTCTCTCAAAGAGCTATATCATATACTGACTTCATAGTACTATCCCTCTATATCTTCCTCTTACATAATAATCGACACTTCTATCATATCTTTACATTACATACTTATATATTCAAATCCTAATAGGCGCAACCCAAAACAAAGCACTAGTCGGCCCTAAAACAAAATATACAATGCTTTCGAACAAGTCAGCTCAAGCGTGTTTACTAAAATGTTAATTACATCATTACAATCATATAACCAAAGGTTCTTAGCCATTACATTATAAAATAACACACGCTGATCAAATCACTTAGTTGGCTTCCATGCTTTGTCTCCTGGACTGCTGGTCTATTGATCTGCTTGTAACTTTGTTGTACTGTAGTTCCGTACTATGCATGTCTAGATGTAGCATGTACATGTGTCATAAAACTTATATCTGAATGTGCATATGGTGAATCAATCTCTCGCACGTGCGCTGATGTGCTGATCACTGAGTATCTCTGTTTGCCCTGTTTTCCTTAGTCATTTTTTCTTTTAAGATAGAGACTAAACATGAATTTTTTTCCATGATGAAAACACAAAATGAGTCATGCATCCTCAGGTAGTCAACTTGCCAACAATCTCCCTCTTTTTCATTTATGGCAACAAAGGAATGTGGCCAAGTTACTCAAAATGATTTGACACAAAGAGTGACTGTATAACATCATATATACATATACTTCTCTGCATCTACACATTCTATATTACTCCCCCTTTGACATTAATGACAAAGGTGTACAAAAAATTGTAAGTCTTCTGCATACTTACTCCATATATACTTTAGGGTACGCAATTTTAAGAGATTGAATCTCTTTCTGCCAAAATACTTTCATAGCATTAACTGTTTGTAGAAGCGCACACAATGCATATGTTAGCTTCTCCATTTTTATCAGATCCATGCAGGGACCTTGATCATATGTCACAATAGTGGAATCAATCTATTTGATGTTCTCATTGAGGACTGCTAAGGATGGTGCAAGTGCATTTCTTAACTAGGTTTGCCTTACCCTTATCTTGCTCATTTCTAACTTTGCTTTTTCAATTTTGTCTAACTGCCCTTGGTAGACATTGTTACATATGTTCATGTCTTGCATGGAAGTTTCAACTAATTTTCTTATGCTATCTATCATTAACTCTACCTCTTCTACCTTTTTGGTGTGCTTAGAGGTAAGCTTCACTCTATCTATACAGTTTTCTATGACACTCTTTCCTTTATCTGCCAATTCCTTCAATATAGATTGCCCAATCTTTAAGGAGTTCAAGTCTACGGTAAATTTCTTTACCAAATCATCCAGTCTCTCCTTCTTGTATTCATCTTCTGCAATCTTAGTAGTAGAGTCTACTAAGCTTATAAAGTGTGATTTGAAGTTTGACAAAATGTTGTCCACATCTTCAACTGATTGGACTTTGGCTACTTTCTGATCAGTAGGCACTAAGTCATTCAAAATGTTCACTGTTTCCAAAAAGTGAGGGTTCCTCATCACTTGTTTTTCCTTTGGTTTTTCCATAGCAAGAACGCTAATTTTGATTAGGTCTTCTTCTCCCCATTCATCCAAACTTGCTGAATCAGGAGTTAACCTTGACAACAATGAGGTAGATGGTTGAGTGGATGGTGAGAATATAGTGTTCTGACTGGTATCCATGCATTAAACTTTTATTGGTTTCTCTTTTATTGGTGTCTTGTCACCTTGAGTATCATCTTGAGTATCTAAATTTATGTTAATTTGATCATTGATGGGAAATTCATTTTGTTGTGCAGTGGTATCATCGGTGCACATTTCTTCAGTGCTTACAAATGCCTTATCAACTTTGTCCATATCCTTTTCAGATGCAGTCATGGATATCTTGACATTGTCAACTACTATAGTGTCTTCTGAGTCTTTATTTGTATCAGAAGTTATTGTCACTGTGGGCGCTGAGACCTGTGGACCTGTCATAGGCGCAATCTAAATCACTAGTTTTGTAGCCTATTTGGGAGGAGCTGGAGTAACTTTTGTTGTAGGTGCCGTTGGTGGATACATGTGTCTGTCCATAAAGACTTGTGAAAATGCCTTTTTAGTCTCCTTACCTATCTATTCATACTCCTTTTTCATAATTTGTAAGGTCCTTGTCTTAGTTCAGAGATGAGGCTTCACTAGATCCAACAATATAGCCTTCTCATCATGCGAGCATACAGGAAGAAGAGTATCCAATATTTCTTCTCTTATCTTCATGTCTTCCTCTATTGCATGTCTTTTCATTATCTCCAACAAGTTCCATAACTGATCCGATATCACTGTCTTGAGTTCAAGAACTGTCTTCTTGAACTTTATCATATGATATATGATCATAGAGTGTATCTCTGTTTTATCAATTTCTTGATACTTGTGATAGACTTTAGAAAGTGTATCTAATCTCCCTTCATTAACAATCCTATTCCACAAAAAATTAAGACTAGGTCTGAATCCTACCTCAGGAGGAGCTTGAGTATTCTTTTCTTTTCTCTGAGTGTTCCTAGAGGATGGGTGATTTGTAGGTGCCTATTTTCTTCCTCTAGTCTTCTTGCTTGGTGTAGATAGTGGAGATGAATCTAAGTCAATGGTGGTAGAGGGCGCAGAGGTGCTCTCTACTTTCTTCTTCTTCTGGATCTGTTCAGCTTTCTCAAGTTCTTTTTCTATCTTGGAGTCTCTGGCTTTGTCAAGATATTCTTGAGTGACTCCATGAACTTTCAGTATGTTAGATGTAATTTTGGAAGCTTTACTTTTATTATCAGCACTGTGTAAGATAGTATCCACTTCATTGGTCTTCTCTATGTAGGTGCCCCACATAGGCTCATTAGGATCTTTGGGCACTGAAAATAGAACTTGCACATATCCTTCTAGCACATGTTCTTCCACTTCATAACCAAGAGGATGAATCCATTTGGTTCTAGGTTCAATAGCCTCCATGCATGTGTAATCTATTTCTACCATGAAACACATGGTATCCTTGTATTTTTCAACTATCTTCTCAAATAATCTGTACCTATTCTTCATTTTGATCCTGAATGTCTTTATATCCATATCCATGGAATCCCTTGCACTACTCTCTAAAGTAACCTTGAGTGATATCTGAGACATTGTGGGTTTTCTCCTGTCCAGGTAGAGATTTGAAACCTTTCCAACTATATGGAAATACAAATAGATAATCAAGGATCCAAACCTGAATGTCTTTCTCCTATCATGTTTGATGATTTGGATGTTGTCAATCAATTGACCACACAAGATCTCACATAATTTGTATTGAGTGTTATCCTTCACCATTCTGATAGCTACTACGACTGTTGCTGTAGAGACACTATTCAATCTGCTAGCTTGCTGAAACTTATACCCGAGTATCATTGTTAGAATTTTTATGCCATCTTCTTTGATAGGATCAACTGTCATTTTGCGCGTGTCACTTCTGGATAGACAAACTTGTTCAATCTTCTTTTTGACATCCTTTCTAGTGGGAAAGAGTGGTCCAGTCTTGGGAAGTCTGGTCAATTCATGAATTAGGTCTATGGTGATGCACATAGGGACCTCACCAATCTTGTAAAGATCATCATGTATTCTGCTCAACAAAATCTTTACCCATTCAGGCTCATCAAACTCATGCACATTAGAATACTCAAAGATAGGGTTATCAATCAAGTGCGCAAATTCATCCTTGAATGTGTAGTCAGGTTTCATCATAGATGCCATATGAGCAGCTATTTTGACATCTCCTACTATTTCCTTCTTACAGTAAATATACGCACGGATATCTTCCATGTGAACAACACCTAGCGGGGTTTGGAGAAAGCCCCTTCCACATAATCCAGTATGGATTTGAATGGATTTTTCTTGAATACAAATCTTTTCCTCTCTGCTATATCAAACACAATTGGAGTCGCCATACTTACTTTGAATTTTCTTAAGTAGGGTTTCACAAAATTTTGAAACAGTGCGACTGCTAGGGTTCTGTTCCAAACTTCTTATCCATTCACTCAACTGCCAAATTTGTTATGCCTTCGTGCCTTGATGTCTAGTGCTCCAATGCTCTCCAAATTCTATGCTCTTTGAATGAAAGTGTGAGGAAGATTGAATACTTTCTTTCCTTTATACAATCTATCGCATTTAATGTTTGAAACCATGTGCAAATTACTCAGAGATTTTGAAACTTTGATCCTGATGTATTTTAGACAATGCGTGAATGCACATAGAAATATTATGTTCTTGTAACCATGATATCATAGGTGCATACTCAGAGGTGAGTATACCAACCACGCAGGGGTCCTAAGCTAGAATAGCTCCCCCTAGGACCAAGAAGGTCTATTTAAGCAGAAGTAGAGGGTGCATCCACTGTGGATGCATCAAATACTTTGTCAACACCATTGTCCTTCTTTACTTCAACCCAAATTTTGCTTGAATATTCATTTTCTTGAACAAACTTTACTTCTCCTTTTTCTTCAAATAGTGATTTCTTAGGTTCATCTTACTTCTGATTTTTGGATCTACAAAACTTTGAGATGTGTCCTGCCTTTCCACATGTGTGACAAATGATAGGAGGTATGATTCTTTTGTTCATCATGCTGCATTTCTTTGTTGTGTGTCCATTGTAATTACATATCTGACATGTAGTGTTCTGCAAATTCCTTTGAGGTTGATTTCTCTAATTGTTTTTATTCATTCTTCTTTGATTCTTCTATGACTGAGTTCTACAATGTATAGCCCTATGACCAAATTTATTGCAAGAGAAACAATAACCATTGAAGGGTCTTACCTTTTTGCAATCTCTTGCCAAATGACCATGTTTGTTGCATGCATAACAAGTTCTATTAACTTACTTGATTTCCCTTTTTGGTAGATCTTCTTTAATCTCTTCAACATTTTCAACTTTCCTTGCTTCTTAAGGTGCTTCATGAGGTTTCTCTCTTTCTTGTAATGAATTGACTTTAGTTTGTGTTATATTGAATCCAAGACCAGTAGTGTCACCTTTTAGCTTTTGTGCATTGAGCTGAGATTGAAGTGAATCAGAACTTGTGTGGAGTTTATCAATCTTATGCTTTGCTTCTGTTAATTCAGATTCCAAGTTCTTTTTTATGTTTTCCAATTCCAGAACTTTCATGTTTTATTTTAAAAGTTCACCATCTAGTTGCTTTCTTTCTTTGATCTTTTCTTCAATAGAAATTTGGCTGTCTATGAGCTATTCATCCAGATTCTCAACTTTGTCTTCTAGAGAAATATTTTCTTCATTGAGCTTTTTGATCATTTTCCCCAAGTCACTTGTAGAACAATCTTTCAAATCTTTTCTTAATTTCTTGATAAGCATTTGTGAGCCATCAACTTTCAGTCTAAGTTCTTGATTTTCTTTTTTAGATCTAGTCAAAACATACAAGAATTCTCTTCAACCACTAGCAAGGAACATTCTAGGAGGATTCAAAGGAGAAAAGGGTAAAGGTATTTTAGATGCCCAAGATCTTTTCTTCAAGAGCTGCTTCAAGATTCTTTCTCAAATGTTTTTCTTCTGCTGAGTCCATGATCTCCTCAAGTGGTTAAACTTATTTGCTGAGGACTGGGGCTTTGATAGCAATTGTTAGAAACACTAAGAGGGGGGGGGGGGGGGGTGA
>MU228305.1:1069205-1083201 GCA_018584345.1 Thuja plicata
GATCAAAGGAAAACCCTGGTGGGAATTAGTACCCACAAATATTGTACTAAGTATAATGAACTTGTGAGAGTTCCTTTGCCCTGTTAGAAGAAGTCTTTACAATATGAGTACAATGACCTGGTTAAAGGTTGGACCCTATTAGGAGTCTTTTACAAAACCATGTTAAAGGTATATAGCTCACTACCTAGGCTCACTACCCAATAAGATGAAGGCTACAACCTTCTGAAAGATGATATGCACTATATCAAAATGAATTGTTGTGATGACACTATTGTCTGATCAATTCCATGTATGCGTGAATTCTCTTTCTCACTCAAAGAGCTATATCATATACTAACTTCATAGTACTATCCCTCTGTATCTTCCTCTTACATAATAATCGACACTTCTATCATATCTTTACATTGCATACTTTTATATTCAAATCCGAATAGGTGCGACCCAAAACAAAGCACTAGTCAGCCCTAAAACAAAATATACAATGCTTCTAAACAAGTCGGCTCAAGTGTGTTTACTACAATGTTAATTACATCATTACAATCATATAACCAAAGGCTCTTAGCCATTACATTATAAAATAACACACGCTAATGAAATCACTTAGTTGGCTTCCATGCTCTATCTCCTGGACTGCTGGTCTATTGATCTTCTTGTAACTTTGTCGTACTATAGTTTCGTACTATGCATGTCTGGATGTAGCATGTACACATGTCATAAAACTTATATCTGAATGCACATATGTTGAATCGATCTCTCACACGTGCGCTGATGTGTTGATTATTGAGTATCTTTGTTTGCCCTATTTTCCTTACTTAGTCATTTTGTCTTTTAAGATAGAGACTAAACATGACTTTGTTGCCATGATGAAAACACAAAATGAATCATTCATCCTCAGGTAGTCAACTTTCCAACAATTTTCTCCTTCTTGCATTTTTAAATCATCAAACTTACCTCTCAAACTTTCAGATTTGACTCTAAGTACATTTGTGTCACCTCCATAAATGGTTTGAAGGGCATCCCACATCTACTTTGTGCTTGTACAGTCCTTGATGTCCTCAAATTCATGATAGTTCAGAGATGATGAAAGTTCCAACATTGCTTGATTATGTTCATGATTTTCTCTTAATTGTGCAACATTCATAACTCTAGTAGGGGCTACATATTCTTGTTCAATATGTCATTTAGCAGAATCACCAATACTAGCCCAGTGAAGTTTCATCAAACTTTTCCATGCAGGAAATTTTTCCTTGTTAATCTTTGGTCCATCCCTTTTATACATCTTGATCTTTATCTCCAAGTACGTTCAAACTATTTCAAGAGAACAAAGATCTGATACCAATTGTTAGAATGAATTTAGAATAACTAAGAGGGGGGGTGAATCATTTATCCTCAGGTCCAGATGTGCCCATATAAAACTTTATATCACTTCAAAAACTCAGATCTGCTCGACAGCAATAAACAACAAAAGTGAGTAGTTTTACTGTACTAATGAAATAAGCTTACAAAAACTTAACAGTAAAACACAACATAAACATTCACACATTTTGACAACATGATTTAACATGGAAACCCAATATGGGAAAAAACACCAGTAACATGCTACCAAAATTTCACTCTTCTGAAGTGATGCCATATTAGGAGCCAACCATGTTAAAGGTTACAAAACACATTGTAAAATGTGACCTGGTTAAAGGATTTAATCACCTTGTAAGGAGTGGCCTTGTTAGAGGACTTAGAACATTCCAATCTCAATGTCACCTTGTTCAAAGGATTTATATAATGACTATTAGGTCAACCTGATTAAAGGATTTGAACTGATACAATGGTTAGAAAGTAATCAATAGGTGTGATCTAAAAAATACAACTTACTTTGCAAATCTAGATCCAGTTTCAGCTCTAATGCTAATTCATTGAGTGGCCTCTGTTTTCATCTCAAACTTTAGATATGCTTGGAAATCCATCAAGAAATATCTCTCTACTTCTGTACTCAGCCTTCTTTTCTAGGTCTTTCCAATCAATCAATTAACCATGCAATACTCTTGCATACAACTTCTGTTGGATATTTGCCTCTATGCAAATAATTGATTGTATGTTTGCCATTGATGACAACATATAATATATAGCAGGTATCATGTATGAAATTATAAGTATAGATTTTTTGGAGCTATGCATGTTTATTTCCATGGTGTATACATGTTCTAGTTTCTATGTGCATTGACACCAAGTCAGATATGCAGTTTCAATTGAGTTATTATTAGCCAGTTATGGCAGTTACTGATTCTAGAGTTTATCTGTTAAGAGCCAACATAAATACAATGTTTCTTGAGTTGCACCTATCTTTAGGATATGCGTGTTTGTATTCATGTTTAGTTATGAGTTAAAGATAATTATCCAAAGGCACTAAATGTGTTTCAATAGAATCGTGATGTTAGAGTTAATTTTGCAAAGCTGACTTTGTGAAGCATCACATTTATTTAGTTTTAGTTGCGCGGTTCTAATTTGTATTGCATGCTTGGTTGAGCTAAAAAGGAATTTGATGAAGTGTTCCTAGATACTATCATGACCTTATCCTTGGTAAAGATACATATAGCAGTTCTGTTATGTTCACTAAGTGTCGAAAATGAAGTGAAAAAGAAAAGATAGAGAAGAGCAGAAAGTCAGAGAGAACAAGTTGAAGATCTATGTGAAGAAATAGAAGTTGATTGCAATTCATTGGAACTGATCAAGACAAAAGGTCTACTCAAATAGTTCATTTACCAAATATAGTTTATATCTATTATACTAAAGGTTGTAGCCTTCACCATCTTGGAAGTGAGTTATTGGATAGTGAGTCCTCACCCTTAACATGGTTATCTGTAAAAGACTACTAAAAGGGTCTGACCTTTAACCAGGTCTCTATACTTCTTGCATTGTAAAGATCAACTCCTAAGACAGTTGTAAGATCTTCTAACAAGGATCATTATAAACTAGTGTAGTTATTTGTGGGTGCTAATTCCCACCGGGGTTTTTGCCTATTTGGTTTCTCCGTAATCAAATTGTTGAGTACTTTATTGTGTTATCTGAATGTGCATTTACTTTATATCAAATAACATTAAGGAAAGAGAAGAATTAACTTGACTGATAACTGATTCACCCCTCCCCTCTTAGTTATCCTTGGGACTATTCTAACAATTGGTATCAAAGCCAAGTGCCTTGGAGAGAAAGCCTGACAGCTTAAGGTAGATCAGATGACACACTTCAGGAAAGAGAGTCCTAAGTTTGATGGAGAAAACTATCTTGACTGGAAGAACAAAATGATAACACATCTGCAGTGCATTGGATTTGAGATCTATGAGATGGCCACTCAAGAAGTTTAAATTACCACCTTGAAAGATCTTGCAGCTGATGACTCTACTATGAAACAAAAGGAAGTGTTCACTAACAATGCAATTTCCAAAGAAGCCCTAATCAGTGCCCTATATGACAGTGAATTTTCTGAGATCAAGAAAATAGACAAAGCATAGTCTATTTGGAAATAATTAGAAGACATGTTTGAAGGAGACATCCAAGAAAATAATGTGTGCAGAAAGACATGGAAGAAAAGATACAACAATTTATAGATGTTACCTAAAGAAAAAATCAAAGCTTACTGTTATCCAAAATCTAATCATACAACAAAATAGGCACCAAAAGAGAAATTTGCATGTACATGTTACCCAGTTAACACTATCTTACAGTTTTTGATGATTTACATTCACTTACTACATTTATTATCAGATTTTTAGTTTATGTACTCTAAGTATTGATCAAATTATTACACATTCAAACTCATCATTGATCATTACATTGTGCATACATAAGAATGTAGTACAAATGTCCTTTGATTCATGTTTCATGTTTCAATAAACATAGTACATTGAAAATCAAAGTAAAGAACTGAGGTATGGAATAGGGGTCCCATGCATTGCCTTGTGTTTATCTTGTGTCTGCTAGTAGTTCTGTCAGGTCTTCATCTGCAGTTAGGTCACTCCCGAGTCTCCATCAGCATTCAGGTCCTTAGGGAAAATATCTGCATGAAAGAGGAAAAAGAACAATGGTTAGATCCTGATGGATCTAAGCAATGCTATTTGATGTCGAGGTCATCACTGTTTGATGGCATACAGCAGTAATAGTGTTTTTTTTTATAACATTGAGACAGAGTAAATATCATATGCAGCTACAGTCGACATCAAACAGTGATGACCTCGACATCAAATAGCAGATAAAGATGATAATATTACATGCAAAGAGGTTCATGAATGAACAAATAAAAATGTTACTTTCTGTCATCATATCGGGTATCTCTCAGAAAGCATCAGTGCATCTACATTATATGTAGTATTACAAAGAAGTGAAACTCACTACAGATTCAAAAAACTGTAAGTGTAGTTCTAACATTTATGTGTTTTCAGACATTTGTTCAACATGTTTTGCAGAGAGAAGACAGCATATTGTGTTCTTATTGTTCAAACAGAAACAAAACAGAGGGTTATAAAACAATAACTTTTTGAACATGCAGAGAAGTGCATTAAATGAACAAAATGACAAAGAAATCAACTTATCTGCAGATGCATGGTGTTCTCCCTTATAAACTCGAAGTGTAACTGCAACAACTAACATGAAAGATGTGAAGCTTATGACTGAAAGATGTCATAGAGCTCAAAGATTTGTAAACCCACTGCATCTCTCAGTCATAAGCCCACATATTTAATGCTGATGAAAACCCACATGGTGAGTTGTCAAGAAAGACCAGATTACACAGCGAGCTGGGGATAAGTTTGAAGCTGTGGCAGAGGATATCCCCAGTTCATAGTCAAAGAGAAGTGGTATCTTCGAGTTACACAGACAGCTGGGGATGAGTCTGAAGTTGTGGGAGAGGCTATCCCCAATTCATGGTCAAAGTTCATGGGTTTGACACCTTTGCCACAGCTCCAAACCATTCCAAGGTGGCTATGGTGTCATTTACAAATGAAGTGGTGAAGTCGACAAACAGACAAGAAATCCTTGAAGTTTCAAATAAACTGCAGATTCAACAAAACCCGTGATGGGGATAAGCTAAAGCAAACTACAAGTTAATTGTTCAGCACCATATCTTATGGCACTATATCTACAAAAACCCAGTATTAAAGAAAATGACAGATGCAAACTTACAGTTAGGGCTCGGGTTTGAGCAAGTTTGAAAGCCGCGGCCTTCAATGTAGAGTGAAGCTTCGGTTATATTGACTGAGTTTTCATGCATTCATTCAACAAACTCCAAGTTTCTCGTTGCAAACATGACAGATGTTACAACAAACTCCAGTTTTCACTTACAACATGGCGGAAAAATAGAGGTGAAAGCATAAAACCCTAAGATGCAAATGAGGCTGACAGATAAAATGCAGTATATTTTACTATCTGTTGAGTTCTGCTGTCAGAAGTAACTGCATTTTCAGAGACAGAGCATCAATGTTCTTTCAAAATTGCCACATTGGTACTTTAAGTGCCTTGATAAATGTAGATCACCTCTTCAATGAAAATAGTCATGTCAACAGCACATCAACTAAACTATAGTTACCTCCTAAGGATCGGCAATGGTGATTACAACACAACTATGGTCGAGGCAAATGCCGGTTTGAAAATAAGCTTTGCAAAGTGGAAAATTGGGTTTCTAAGACCTTTTTCCTCATATTCAAATTCCATGTGTTCGATCAAATGTTACCTCTTCAATGGTGGTTAAAGTCATTCGAAGGAGGATTTTATTAAACTTAACATGGTTGAGTATGGTTTTTGAAATATCCTTATGTTTTGGAGGGAAAGTTTTTTTAAATCAGCCATGTTGGCTATTTAGGGAGTTTGGTTTTTCATTGTTGAAGGGGAGTCAATTGGAGGAGAGGATTAGTGTTCAGTGAATTTTCGAGTTCCTAATACTGAAATCCATCTTTCCTTGTATTCCATTGTAGTTGCATTTATGTGGTACCATTGTTATGTAAGAGAATTTTACCATTCCTTGACATGATTCTGGGATTCATGAATGTAGTTTGCACAAAGACTTTTGGAGGAGAATACAATTGACTTACATACTCATATTTCTTGTTGTGATCATTGTTCAAAGTTCCTGTTTTTCAATTTTCTTCATATAAGAGTAATGTTTTTGCGAGTATATACTAGTGAATTATAGCAATTCCTATTCTATATTGCAGAGATATAAGCCTTTTGTGGAAAGTGCATGTTGTTAATAAGAGGAGTATTGCTCGTGATGAAAACCCTAGTTATTCATTTTCATGTTAACCTATGTATTGATCAGTGAGTGACAACTAAAGATCCACCAGAATATGATAAGTATAAGTCAGTTTGAAACTTCATAAAAGATTCTGATTATCCTTGGTGTATCACCTTTCTATTATGCAATTTTAGTTATAAACCTCTTTTCTCTTTTCCCAATTTAGTTTTCAATCAGGAAGTGATATACCATATTTTATAGGAGCCGGCCTAGAATCTAGAGATTCCTCTTCATTCATAGCCTACCCACAACTAGGAGAGGTTTCCATTGTGAGGATGGAATTGTTGTGTAACCCTAATGCCTTAGTTAGGGTGACAATTCTAAACCTGAACAGTTTTTGGCACGCCCGATGGGACTGTGAACTACTTCTCAGTTCTGATTTTGGTTCTATGATTGCTCAGTGTGGATTTTAATGAGCAGAACTCCAACAAGAGAAAACAAGCAAGGATTTGTGTACCAGGAGTTACAGACAAGCAGAAGAGGAGGAAGATCATCTAGAGGTGGAAGAACATCACAAGATCCAAGAGGTGCATTGTTAAGTTCAAGTTTTTCTTCATTTGATAATCCCATTTTTGAAGATCAAGCTGTGAATTTAGAAGAACTTGATGTAATTATTGAAGAAATCAGTATTCCTGAAGATCTAAATGTTCCTACCCATTCTGGATTACAATTTCCAAATATCGAGGATCTGTCTATAAATAATTCTATCTTTGGAGCTTCTACAAGTGTTGCTGTAGCAAATTCTCATAATTTGAAGACTTACCAAAGGAAGGTAGTTCAGCATACTCAGACTCCTATTGTACCTGCTATTCAATAGAAAATACCACCAACAACAGGAATGGCAAGGAATCTGCCCTTTGTTCCTTTTGATCAAGGTAGTCCTCTCCACATTGCAAATCACAATAATATACCATTGGCTGCCTTGAAAGGCCTGCCATCTTTTACTGGAGAAGGTCAAGTGACAACTATTGAGCACATCAGAGATATCGCATCCTTGTGCAATGTCCATCATGTTACAGAAGAAGATGTGGCTATGAAGCTATTGGCTGCATCACTCAAAGGTAAAGATCTTGACTGGTTTAGAAATCTTCCAGTTAATTCTATTGCTACTTGGGATGTTTTTGGAGATAGGATTTCTAAGTTTTTTGAGGATAAATCTGATAATCTATCTTTAGTGGAGCAATTAACTACTATTAAAAGGGCTCCTCAGGAAGAATTAAGTGATTTCAACCTCAGATTCCAGAAAACTTGGAATAGAATCCCTGCCATGGTAAGGCCCTATGCCAAATATGCTTTTCTATACTTCCTCAAAAGCTTAAATAGTGATATTTCAGTAATGATCTAGTCCATGGGAGGAAATTCTTTACCCCAAGCTTATGATATTACAATTAGAGCAGAGAATAGTCTTATTCAAGCAGGAAAGATAGCTCCTAGGCCACCTATACCTTACTTTCCAAATATCCAGCCCAATATGCCATTGATTACCCCACCATTAGCTCCATTGCCATCTTACAAGAGTGAGGAAATCATGCCTATAACCCCTCCTAGTGAATTGCAGAGCATAAAAGATAGTCAGCAAAAAATTGAAAGCTTGCTGCAAAGCTTTGGAAATGAATTAGTGAGCCTGAAAATGCAACATAACCATCCTATAGCCCATACTCAAAATCAATTTGCTAGCTCCTCATCCCAATAGCCTAATCAGCCGGGTTATCAAGGAAATAAGCAGCAATACCAAGGGAATAGTAAGGCAAATAGACAGAACTGGAATCAAAGGCCTTATAGGCCATACAACCCAGTACCTCTCAATGTTGTAAAAGATATTGTTCCTAGTCAGAACAACCTTGTAGCAGATTATGAATGGTTTTATCCATGTAATGAACGGCACAATCAGTCTAAGTGCACTAATGGAGTGCTCAATCAAGCCCTAATGGTTCAGAGTATTCTAGATTCACAACCTACTAAAGAGGCTTAGAAACACTCTGATACATCTGCCCCTGATACTAAATTCCTCAACTGGCAAGAGGAAGAGTTCTGTGGAGTAAATGGTGACTCATCCATATCAACAAATACTAGAGCCAAGAAGAGAGCCCTGGAATCAGAGCAATCAACTACTGGGAATGCTGCTACAGATCAACCATCACTCACTCCACCAGTTTTGATCCTAAAGGGAGCCTCTACTCATACAAGCAGAACAATGTAGTATCAGAGACAGCTGGATCAGAATATTAGTAAGTCTCCTCAGAAGGTACAATTTGTTGTTCCTTACAATATTGTTGATAATATGAAAAAGATGAATGATTCTATTTCACTGTGGGATTCATTAGCCATTCCAGGGCAAACTGATTTATTAAAGGAGGAATTATCAAAAGGATCAGCAATTCTGCATAAGACTGTGAGTAATTCCCCTGGAGTGGTCTTAGAAAATTTAGAATCTGCAATGGTTGGTAATGAAATAGTTAAAAAGGAAAAGAAGATTGATAGGGTACAACAGCAAGTGTCACCACAGAATAAAAGGGAGGCAGAATTGAAGAAGCCAGCAATACCTGTTAAGACAGAATCAACAAGTGTACAGAAGGTGACAGAAAAGGGAGGTAAAAAATCTGCCAATATTAAACCTCCTCCTTTCTATGTCTCTTTGATCATTGGAAACAAATTAGTGCATAATTGTATGGTCGATAGTGGTGCAACCAGCACTGTCATGCCAAAGAGCATAGCTGATGTGTTAGATT
Organism: Thuja plicata; assembly: GCA_018584345.1. Classification (NCBI taxonomy): domain Eukaryota; kingdom Viridiplantae; phylum Streptophyta; class Pinopsida; order Cupressales; family Cupressaceae; genus Thuja; species Thuja plicata. The sequence goes on from MU228305.1 coordinate 1,078,212, forward strand.
TGAAGTATGAACCTCTTGAGAAGGGAGTTGTTCAACTTGATGGCTCCTCAGTTAAAACTATTGGGGTTGTTAAAAATGAAATTTTAACCTTACATTCATGCCCAAACTTCTCTATTTCTCAAGATATTTTTGTCATAGACCTGCCAGCATACTTTGCTATATGTTTATCCAGAGATTTCACAGCTAAGATTGATGGTTATTTCTCTTCTGACTGGTCACACCTATTTTTTAGAACAAGGTATGGTACTAGGGTCACCATAAGATCTAAATCATGGGCCAAAGACCATATAGAGCCTTACAATCCCAGCCCTATAAATACAAGTTATGTAATCATGGATCCAGATGAAATCAGTGAAACTACATCTTATAACACACAGACTGAAGAGTATCTAGATATAATTCTTGATGAATGGGAAGCTAGAAATGACCAAGAGATGGATGTGTTTGATGCTGGTTTTGGAAATTATATGATGTTAGAATCTGATTCAGTGGTGCCTAATTTGATTAAAGATCAATGTTCTAAATCTGATTTATCTAACCAGCTATGGGATTTATATTTTGATGGATCTAAGAACAAGAATGGTATTGGTGCAGGAGTTGTGTTGATATCACCTCAAGGTGATAAATTTTATGTTGCTTATAAGTTGAATTTTCCTTGTTCTAACAACGTAGCAGAATATGAAAGCTTAATACAAGGACTAGAATGGGCAAGGCTAAAAGGTATTAAGTGTCTCAGAGCTTTTGGAGACAGTGAGTTAATTGTCAGGCAGGTGAGAGCCCTTAATACTATTAAAAATGATTTGTTAAAGATGTATAAATCTAGAGTATCTGATATTGTAGCAGAATTTGATGCATTCAATCTGATATCTATTCCTAGAAAGCAAAATTTGCATGCAGATAGACTAGCTGCAGTTGGTACTCAAGCTGATATTATTGAGAATAAAGGACTGTTTATAGATCAGTCTCATGTTAAGGTAGTTGTCAGGCCTTCTATACTTGATAATGATGCATATTGGCAAGTTTTTAATACTGATGAACATATTTTGAGCTTCCTAACAGAAACTAATGATTTCTTAGCTCCTAAGAATAGCAAAATTAATCAGCAAGTTGAAGATCAGATTATTCAACTAAAGTCAAATAAGTTGCCAAAGGGTCTAGTTAGCCTAGAATCTATCTTCAATTCTGATGATCATTTCAAAAAAGGTAAAACCAGCTTGCTGGTTAAAGAAGATCACTATGAGGAAATTGAAATTTTTAGAGACAAGTGGCTGAAAATTGGTAAGATTAATTCTCCTGAGGAAAAAGAGATTTTCATTGATCTTTTTAGAGAGTTTAGTGATGTTTTTGTTTGGGACTATTCTGATCTTAAGGGCTTTGACCCTCAGCTTACTCAGCATACTATAGAATTAGAACCCAATGCAAAACCAGTTAGGCAGAGACAAAGGCCTATTAACCCAAAATTGGAGCCTTTGATGCTCAAAGAACTAAGAAAATTGTTAGATGGTGATATTGTTTTCCCTATTAAGCATACATCTTGGGTTTCTAACTTAGTTCCAGTTAGAAAGAATAATGGGGAGATCAGATTATGTGTAGATTTCAGAGATCTGAATAGGGCTTCTTTGAAAGACAAACATCCACTTCCTTCTATGGAACAAATTTTTCAATATGTGTCAGGATCAGAGAGATTTTCTCTCCTTGATGGTTATTCTGGTTATAACCAAATTCTAGTTAAAGAATCAGACCAGTATAAAATAGCTTTTACTACAAAATGGGGCACCATGGCTTACAAGAGAATGCCCTTTGGATTGTCCAATGCTGGGGCAACTTTTCAAAAGGCAATGGACATGGCCTTTAAAAATCTTATGTATAAGTTTGTTTTAGTCTACCTTGATGACATTACTATTTATAGAAAAAAAGTTGCTCAGCATATTGACCATTTGAGGCTAATCTTGCAAAGGTGTAGAGAATTTGGCATATCTCTGAATCCTAAGAAATCTATGTTTGCAGTTCATGAGGGAAAACTTTTAGGTTATAATGTTTCTAAGGAAGGAACCACAATTGATCCTGAAAGAATTAATGCAATCCTGGAGCTTTCACTACCCAAACATAAGAAAGGTTTGCAAAGTTTCATTGGGAGAATCAATTTTGTAAGGAGATTCATTCTAGACATTGCCAGATTGTTGAAACCCTTAACATCTATGCTGAAAAAGAATGTTACCTTTAGCTGGACTGATGAAGGGAAGAAGAATTTTGAACTAATCAAGAAAGCTTTATCTTCAGCCCCTACTCTAGTTAATCCAGATTTCAATAAAGATTTTATTTTATATGCTTATGGTGCTATTGATACAATTTCTGCTATGCTGGTTCAGAAAAATAATGAAGGACAGGAGCAGCCAATTGCTTTTTTCAGCAAAGGAATGGATGACTATGAGAAAAGGTACACATTTGTTGAAAAACATGTGCTTGCTGCTATCAAGGCATTGAAAAATTTTAAACATCTGATTGTTAATAATAGAGTGCATCTCATGGTTGCACATCCAAGTGTTAAAGAATTCTTATTAAGCAAGGATGTAAATGAGAAGTGTGCTGGTTGGATAACTAGAGTGATGGAATATGACATTCAAATACATGTTACCAAGATGGTAAGAGGGAAAGGCCTTTGTGCCCAACTTGAAAATGAAGAGGGAAGTGCTGAAATTCCTCATAAATCTGATGATTCTCAAACTGATACAGTTCTGATTTTTGATTCAGCAACTTGGTTATCTGATATGACCAGGTATCTTCAGACTGGACTATGCCCAAGTGATCTCAATAAGGCCAAAAGAAGGTACTATAGATTGAAATCTATTCCTTATGTCCTTATTGATGGTGTTTTATACAGGAAAGATTATTCTGGTATGTTTTTAAGATGTGTTGATACAGTAGATCAGAACAGAATACTTTCTGAATTTCATGATGGATCATGCGGTGGTCACTTTAGTCCTAAGACTACAACAATGAAAATACTGAGGGCAGGCTATTATTGGCCTAGCTTATTTAAAGATGCTTATGCCTAGGCTAGAAAGTGTCAAAAATGTGCATTATTTGTAGGTAAACAAAAGCTGGCAGCAATGCCATTAAAGCCTGTCATAGTTGATCAGCCTTTTGCTAAATGGGGTATGGACTTCATAGGTCCTATTCACCCTAATTCTAGTGCAGGTCATAAATGGATTTTGACTGCTACTGACTATTTCACAAGATGGACTGAGGCAATTGCATTAAAGGAAGCCACTGGACCTGCTGTTCTGAAGTTTTACAAAGATATAATTACCAGGTTTGGGGTTCCTCAATCAATAGTTTCAAATAATACTATGGCTTTCATTGGTTTATCTATCACAGAATGAGCTATTAAGGATGGAGTATACCTCAATACTTCCTCAAACTATTATCCTTAGGGTAATGGTCTTGCAGAATCTACTAACAAGAATCTCATAAGGATTATCAAGAAAATTTTGCAGGAAAACAAAATAGATTGGCATTCAAAGCTGAAGGCATCCTTATGGCTTGACAGAATAACTCCTAAATAGGTCATTGGAAATTCACCTTATGTCCTAGTTTATGGTAAAGAGGCCAAATTGCCAGTATCTACAGAGTTCCCAGCATTGCAACTTGCTGATCAGATGCTGTTATTTGAGGAAGAGGACCCTTTAAAGCTCAGGTATGTGAGTTTATTATAGTTGGAAGAAGAGAGAATAAAATCCTTAGATACAATGGAACTTAAGCAAGCACAAACTAAGAGATCCTTTGACAAAAAGGCTAAGTTTAGAGAATTTAAGGAAGGGAATCTAGTGCTCAAGTGGGATGTACTGAAGAGCAGGCCAGGGCAGCATGATAAATTTGATAGTTTTTGGGCAGGCCCATTTGTCATAATAGCCTGGAAGGAAAATAATGCATTCCAGTTGTCCACAACTGAAGGAGAAGAGCTATAGATTCTAGTTAATGGAATATAGCTCAAGCTTTGCTTTGAGGGATAGTTTTGTTTCAAGTTTTGATTTCAATAATTGCTATCCCAGCACTAGGTTGCATTTGAGTCTAGTTATAGATGCATTTTCATTTCAATAAACTGCATTCATGGTTCAGTTTTCTAATTTGTAAGCCCTTGGATAAGTCTAGAGGTCATGTCTAGCAGGCAGACATCCAGCAGAGGTCACCAAAATTGTTATCCAAAATCTAATCATACAACAAAATAGGCACCAAAAGAGAAATTTGCATGTACATGTTACCCAGTTAACACTATCTTACAGTTTTTGATGATTTACATTCACTTACTACATTTATTATCAGATTTTTAGTTTATGTACTCTAAGTATTGATCAAATTATTACACATTCAAACTCATCATTGATCATTACATTGTGCATACATAAGAATGTAGTACAAATGTCCTTTGATTCATGTTTCATGTTTCAATAAACATAGTACATTGCAAATCAAAGTAAAGAACTGAGGTATGGAATAGGGGTCCCATGCATTGCCTTGTGTTTATCTTGTGTCTGCTAGTAGTTCTATTAGGTCTTCATCTATAGTTAGGTCACTCCCGAGTCTCCATCAGCATTCAGGTCCTTAGGGAAAATATCTGCATGAAAGAGGAAAAAGAACAATGGTTAGATCCTGATGGATCTAAGCAATGCAAGGGAAAATTACATACATCAGATATCTACTTCTATCTACATATCAATCTGAAGCAATAAATGTAACAAGAAAACATAAATTAGCACTCACTATAAGATAGTGTTAAAGGGACGTGTTTTTGAAACATGAAACCTTTCACTTCTAATATTCATTGTAGTGTATGTTTTCAATTTTGAACAGGTCTGATATCTAATTGAAAGGAACTTGTTATTTTCATTGAAGAAATCTTTCTCATGTTTAGTTCAACTTGTTAGTCCATCAAATCACACAAGTCAACCAGTATTCATGACTGAATGTATTCTTGCATTCACTCACAAAC
>MU228305.1:1084588-1108228 GCA_018584345.1 Thuja plicata
AGGATATCCCCAGTTCATAGTCAAAGAGAAGTGGTATCTTCGAGTTACACAGACAGCTGGGGATGAGTCTGAAGTTGTGGGAGAGGCTATCCCCAATTCATGGTCAAAGTTCATGGGTTTGACACCTCTTCCACAGCTCCAAACCATTCCAAGGTGGCTGTGGTGTCATTTACAAATGAAGTGGTGAAGTCGACAAATAGACAAGAAATCCCTGAAGTTTTAGATAAACTGCAGATTCAACAAAACTCGTGATGGGGATAAGCTAAAGCAAACTGCAAGTTCATTGTTTAGCGCCATATCTTATGGCACTATATCTATAAAAACCCAGTATCAAAGAAAATGAAAGATGCAAACTTAGAGTTAGGGCTTGGGTTCGAGCAAGTTTGAAATCCATGGCCTTCAATGTAGAGTGAAGCTTTGGTTATATTGACTGAGTTTTCGTGCATTCATTCAACAAACTCCAAGTTTCTCATTGCAAACATGACAGATGTTACAACAAACTCCAGTTTTCACTTACAACATGGCGGCAACACAGAGGTGAAAGCATAAAACCCTAAGATGCAAATGAGGCTGACAAATAAAATGCAGTATATTTTACTATCTGTTGAGTTCCGCTGTCAGAAGTAACTGCATTGTCAGAGATAGAGCATCGATGTTCTTTCAAAATTGCCACATTGGTACTTTAAGTGCCTTGATAAATGCAGATCACCTCTTCAATGAAAACAGTCATGTCAACAGCACTTCAACTAAACTACAGTTACCTCCTAAGGATCGGCAATGGTGATTACAACACAACTATGGTCGAGGCAAATGCCGGTTTGAAAATAAGCTTTGCAAAGTTGAAAATCGGGTTTCTAAGACCTTTTTCCTCATATTCAAATTCCATGTGTTCGATCAAATGTTACCTCTTCAATGGTGGTTAAATTCATTCGAAGGAGGATTTTATTAAACTTAACATGGTTGAGTATGGTTTTTGAAATATCCTTATGTTTTGGAGGGAAAGTTTTTTTAAATCAGCCATGTTGGCTATTTAGGGAATTTGGTTTTTCATTGTTGAAGGGGAGTCAATTGGAGGAGAGGATTAGTGTTTAGTGAATTTTTGAGTTCCTAATACTGAAATCCATCTTTCCTTGTATTCCATTGTAGTTGCATTTATGTGGTACCATTGTTATGTAAGTGAATTTTACCATTCCTTAACATGATTCTGGGATTCATGAATGTAGTTTGCACACAGACTTTTGGAGGAGAATACAATTGACTTACATACTCGTATTTCTTATTGTGATCATTGTTCAAAGTTCCTGTTTTTCAATTTTCTACATATAAGAGTAATGTTTTTGCGAGTATATACTAGTGAATTATAGCAATTCCTATTCTATATTGTAGAGATATAAGCCTTTTGTGGAAAGTGCATGTTGTTAATAAGAGGAGTATTGCTTGTGGTGAAAACCCTAGTTATTCATTTTCATGTTAACCTATGTATTGATCAGTGAGTGACAACTAAAGATTCACCAGAATATGATAAGTATAAGTCAGTTTGAAACTTCATAAAAGAGTCTGATTATCCTTGGTGTATCACCTTTCTATTATGCAATTTTAGTTATAAACCTCTTTTCTCTTTTCCCAATTTAGTTTTCAATCAGGAAGTGATATACCATATTTTATAGGAGCTGACCTAGAATCTGAAGATTCCTCTTCATTCATAGCCTACCCATAGCTAGGAGAGGTTTCCATTGTGAGGATGGAATTGTCGTGTAACCCTAATGCCTGAGTTAGGGTGACAATTCTAAACCTCAACACTTACAGTCAGAGGATAAATGAAGTAGTATCAAGTATAAGAAACAATGGTGGAAAATAATAAGAGGAAGACATAATGGACAAGTTAATGACCACATTGACAACAGACTATGAGAGAAAGATCAATATCTTAAATGAGATATCTAGATTGAAGACAGAACCTAAAGTGAGACAGCCTTCAAAGCCACAGTTGATAACAAGAAATCTATAAGCAACTCTAGTAATAATGAAGAAGTGGATACAGAACTAGAAGAAATCATTGCTATGATTGCCAAGAAGGAAAGGATAGGTAAAGGTAAATATGAAGTAAATCTACCATTCAAATGTTTTTGATGCAACAAAGTTGGTCACTTTGCATCTAAGTGCCCTACAAGAGTCAAGAAATTCATATCAGATTACAAACCTAAGTACACTAAAGAATGTTATCATGTTGAGGATGGTGTAACTGATGATGACTCAGGAGAAGATGAAATTGGATTTGTTGCCATTAAAGACATTGAGAAGATTCTTGAATAAATGGACAAAGAAGATGAAGTAAAAGAACATGAGTTAGCATTAGTTTCAAAGCTGACATCAGAACTGACTGGATCATTGACATCGGATGTTCACACCACATAACAAAAGACAAAGACAAATTTGTACATTTGGAAAAGTAAAAATGTGGCATGGTTAGATTTGGAGATAACACTCCCAAACCTATCATAGGTAGAGGCTCTATCACCCTAGATGGAAAGAACAAGACAGATGATGTTCTCTATGTTGATGGTTTGCACCATAACTTACTAAGTGTTGGACAGTTGCTTGATAAAGGATATCAGTTAGAATTAAAAAACAACCAGTGCATCATCAATAACAAAGAAGGAGACATGATTACATCAAGTTCAAAGAACAAAGGTAATGTTTTTCAGCTTAACTCAGAAGTAAGTTATTTTGTTGCAAAAGTAGATGACAGTTGGCTATGGCACAAGAGACTTTGTCATATCAATTTTGACAACATAGTCAAGAGAAGTAATGTAAAGGAAGTAAGTGACCTTCCTAGGATTGCAAGACCAGTTGAAACCATGTGTAGGGAATGTATGATGGGGAAGCATGTGAGGACCTCATTCAGGAGAAAAAAAGACTCTATGGAATACAAATTAGATCTGATACATACATACCTATGTGGACCTACTCAAACAAGATCATACTACGGAGAAAGGTATTTTATTTTGTTTGTTGATGATTTCTCAAGGATGATGTGGGTTGCATTCTTTAAAGAAAAATCTAAAGCTTTTGAGAAGTTCAAAATATTCAAAGCTAAGGTTGAGAATGAATCTGGATTAAAGATAAAATGTCTAAGATCTGATAGAGGAGGAGAATTCACCTCTGACCAGTTTTATGACTACTATAAAGAACATGGAATCAGAAGACAATTAAGTGCACCCAGAACCCCTCAGTAGAATGGGATAGCAGAAAGGAGGAACATGATAATACCTGACACATTGTGCACTATCATGATTGAAGGAAAGGTTTCCCATACCTACTAGAGAGATGCAGTCAATACAATAGTTTACACTATCAATAGAATACAATTGAGGCCAGGCGCAGACAAGACACCTTATGAACTTTGGTTTGGTAATGTACCCACGGTAAAATACTTCAAAATCTTTGGAAACAAGTGCTATATCAAGATGGATGATAGCATTGGTAAGTTTGATGCTAGAAGCGATGAAGGAATTTTTCTTGGTTACTCTACAAAAAGCAAAGCCTATAGATATTTCAATATAAGACTAAAGAAGACCATTGAAAGTACTCATGTGAAGATTGACGAGAAGTTTATGATTCAAGAAAGATATTATGACTATGCTCCCATGATTGAAGATGAGCCCAGACCCATCAATAAGGACACATTTATTGAAGAAAGGTTTGGTTGTATTGATGTTTCATGTAACAATCCTAAACCAAGTGAAGAAGAATCACAGACTACAGATGAAAGTATCACTACTAAGAATTCAAGATACACATCTAAATACCACTCTAAGGAAGATATCATTGGAGATTAGAGCGCAAAAGTCCTGACAAGATCTAGAGAAAAAGGTTCAACTGCTGATGAAGAGGTATGCTTACTTTCACAGATTGAACCCTTGAGTGTTGAAGATGCCTACAAAGATTCAGATTAGAAAAGTGTCATGCAAGAAGAACTAGATCAAATAATCAAGAATGAAACATGGGAACTATTCCCTAGACCTCATGACAAGAATGTGATTGGAACTAAGTGGATTTTCAGGAACAAAATGAATGAAGAAGGCACAGTGGTAAGGAACAAATCAAGATTAGTATGCGAAGGATGTGCACAGAGAGAAGGAATAGACTACACTGATACATTTTCCCCTGTGAGTAGAATTGAAGCTATCAAGTTTTTTTTGGCCTATGCAACATTCAAGTACTTTAAGGTATATCAAATGGATGTCAAATCAGCATTTCTAAATGGTGACTTAAAGGAAGAAGTCTACATAGAGTAGCTTGAAGGATTCAAACTTTTAGATAAACCGGACATGGTATGCAGATTAAAGAAAGCACTTTATGGACTTAAACAAACCCCAAGAGTGTTGTATGAGAGACTTGATGGTTACTTAACAAAGATAGGATTCATAAAAGGAGCAGCAGACTATAATTTATTTATAAAAGAGACAGATGAAGGACTACTACTTGTTATTTTTGTTGATGACACTATCTTTGGAGGTAATGACAACTTAGTACAAAATTTTCCAAAGAAATGAAAAATAAATTTGAAATGAGCATGATTGGACCTATCAAATACTTTCTTGGATTGAATGTAAAACAAACAGACAAAGGCATATTCATAAATCAATCTAAGTATGTGATGGAGATATTGAAGACCTTCAAGATGGAAGAGTGCAAACTAGTAAGCACTCCCATGATAACATGTTGCAAGATTTCTAAAGATGATGATTCCACAGTAGTTGACAAGACCTTATACAAGTCTATGATTGGAAAACTTATATATCTCACTCAATGTAGACTTGACATTTCTAATGCAATTGGTATTGTTGGAAGATTTGCAGCTGAACCCAAGCAAAATCATCTAATGGAAATAAAAAATAATATTCAGATACCTAAATGGAACTATAGACTATGGTTTATGCTAACCTATCTCAGAGAACATACAACTTCAGGTGTATACATATGCAGATTTGGTAGGTTGTGTTGATGATAGAAAGAGCACATCAAGAGGAGCAGTATTTCTTGGACACAGGTTGGTTACTTGGACAAGTAAAAAGAAGAATTGTATCTCTGAGTCAATAGCAGAAGCTGAGTATGTTGCAACAACATTGAATTGTTCAACAATGGTTTGGATCAAACAGATGATCAAGGACTTTGGTATTCAGATTGATTATCCTATTGTTATTCACTGTGACAACACTAGTACTATCAATATGTCAAAGAACCCTGTGATGCATGCAAAGACAAAACACATTGAGATCAAATGCCACTTCCTAAGAGAAAAATTTATAGACAAAGAAGTAAAGCTAGACTATGTAAGAACTAAATAACAACTAGTAGATATTTTTACAAAGCCTCTATCAAAAGATACTTTTGAGTATCTCAGGGAGAAGTTGGGAGTAATTCCCTTTCTTGAGTCTGATTAGAACTTGTAGCAAGAACATCAGTCCTTGGTGACTGTTGAATGGTTGACTACTCTACTTCTAGAGTAGTACCTGTGCTTAATGGTGTTTAAACACCCTATGCCTTTGATGTCAAAGGGGGAGTATTAGTAAGGGGGAGCATATACTCTGGGGGATTATACAGAGAAGTAGCAATTTAAAAAGGAACCTTTGATGAGGATATTGAGAATATTGTAAAAAGAAGGAATACACTTTGAGTTTATGATATCATATGTTTCCATCAATGTCAAAGGGGGAGATTGTTGGAGATTTTCCTCTATGCAAATAATTGATTGTATGTTTGCCATTGATGACAACATATAATATACAGTAGGTATCATGTATGAAATTATAAGTACAGATGTTTTGGAGCTATGTGTGTTTATTTCCATGGTGTATACATGTTCTAGTTGCTATGTGCATTCACATCGAGTCAGATATGCAGTTTCAATTGATTTATGATTAGTCAGTTATGGCAGTTATAGATTCTGGAGTTTATCTGTTAAGAGCCAACGTAAATACAATGTTTCTTGAGTTGCGCCTATCTTTGGGATATGCATGTTTGTATTTATGTTTAGTTATGAGTTAAAGATAATTATACAATGGCGCTAAATATGTTTCAACAGAATCATGATGTTAGAGTTAATTTGGTGAAGCCAACTTTGTGAAGTGTCGCGTCTATTTAGTTTTAGTTGCGCGGTCCTAATTTGTATTGCATCCTTGGTTGAGCCGACAAGGAAGTTGATGAATTGTTTCCAGATACTTTCATGACCTTATCCTTGGTAAAGATACATATAGTAGTTCAGTGATGTTCACTAAGTGTCAAAAATAAAGTGAAAAAGAAAACACAGAGAAGAGCATAAAGTTAGAGAGAACAAGTTGAAGATATATGTGAAGAAACAAAAGTTGATTGCAATTCATTGGAAGTGATCAAGATAGAAGGTCTACTCAAATAGTTCATTTGCTAGATATAGTGTATATTTTTTATACTGAAGGTTGTAGCCTTCACCATCTTAGCAGTGAGCTATTGGACAGTGAGTCATCACCCTTAATAGTGTTATATGTAAAAGACTCCTAACAGGGTCTGACCTTTAACCAGGTATTTGTACTTCTTGCATTGTAAAGATCATCTCCTAACAAGGTTGTAAGATCTTCTAATAGGATTCATTATAAACTAGTGGAGTTATTTGTGGGTGCTAATTCCCACTGAGGTTTTTTCCTATTTGGTTTCCCCATAATCAAATTTTTGAGTACTCTATTGTGTTATCTGAATGTGCATTTACTTTATATCAAATAACATTAAGGAAAGAGAAAATAATTAATTTTACTGTTAACTGATTCACCCCACCCTCTCAGTTATCCTTGGGACTATTCCAAAAACTTCTCCTTACACTTTGATACATGAAAATAACCTCTGTAGGTTATATTATACCTCTTCATCTAGGTCAGATAGATCTTTTTCCTCTTAATCAAGATTGTAGATCTTAGGTTAGGTCAGATCCAATGGATCCTTCCATCATTACATTTAATTTACTTCTCCAATACAGTCATTAATTAAATATTGAATCCATGTGCTAATAATGGTTTCCCATGCATTACATGAGTGTGGACCAGTATTAATTAACAATACATATCCAAATAAAATCAACTATGTCAGCCAAAGATCTCAAATCTCATCAATTACTAAAATACTAATGCTCGGCTTTCTCTATCTCCCTTGACATTTCACTAGCGTTCGGCATCATCTTTGCTTTTCTCCACATCACCTTTTGCTTTGCCAACATTGAATTTTCCTTTCTCGGCATCAAACTTCTAGTGAACTATCACTGAAAGATAAACAACATATCACTTTGCTAAAGTACCAAATGATCAAGTACCCTGGTGTATACTCATAAGTCAACCATTTCCTCGGTCTTCTTGTTATCTTATTCTTCAAATATTCATCAATCAATAGATATGGTACTCAAACATATAGAAATAGTCTCACCAGTTAAGGTTTGAAATCAATGAAAAAATAACAATTGTCAACATTGTAGCAATCTTTCCAACAATTATAAGGTGTTTGAAAGTCCAAGTTCCTCAAAGGTATATTCATTCTATCTCACAAAGTGGTGAGTGGTGACTCTGAGTTCTTTGATTTGTACTAGTGTGCGTGTTTGGAAAAAAGAGACTACAAAGAAGAGGTGGAATTGTAGTGAAGAGGAAGTAGATAATAGGACTCATGTGACTTGCAACATAGTCAAGAGAGGAATCATTAAGAGACCCTATATTTGAGATGTATGTAAGTTATTGATTTGAAGAAGGTCAAAGTTGGGAAAGTGATCTCAACTAATAAAAATCTTTTCCTCTACAAAGAGGTGGCGGATCTACCAAGTTTTTGAAGGTGATTTTGAGGTGAATTGAAATAAAATAGTTTGCAACAACTTCATAATATTCCAGGTATTTTATTTTCATTGGATAATTCTTTTGTTCCATGAAAATTAGTTATACATATTTTCCCTATTAAGTGGTCAGCACTATTTGAGAGGGAAGAGAGAGACAGATAGTAATTATTCTGCCTACTAAGATGTCACAACTATTTAGGGGTAGGTGTGTGGGGATATAAGTTTTGAAGGTATCCTTGGATACCCAAATCCTATTCCATTAGCTATCATAGATTTCTTTTCTAAAGTCACTGGCATGGGCGAGCAATTAGCTAAGGAGCATATAGAAAATTTTGCTAACTTAATAGATGATCATAACATCACAGATGAGGATCTATTAATGAACCTTTTTGCAATATCTCTAGTTGAGGTGCTAGGGATTGGTTTAAATAATTACCTCATGGTTCAATAGGGTCTATGGCTGCACTAGAATATTGTTTTGTTAGCAATATGGTGACATGGAGCACAAGATTTATCATGATATATCCAAATCTAGAGACCCTTCATTATAACTTGAACTTGTTCTTGCTGAAACATAAGTGTTAAGACAAAAGCTTCAAGAAGGGGTTGTTTTGACATTATAAGAAAGTGTGAGAAAAAAATAGGGTGAATCTCAATTTGAATTTTACATAAGGTTTTTTTCTCAGATTAAGGAGTATAGTATCTCTTTTTGTCATCAAGAGTTTGTTTGGGCTAATTTGTTTGTGAAACTTTGTTTTCCTGATTCAATTAATTTTCCAATCTCTCAGAGGGTGAAATATATTTGGTATACCATGAAATGGATGGAACATGTTGAAAATATTTCATCTAAAGTTATACCTGAGTTTGAATCTGGTGATGTTGAATCTAAAAATGTTGAAGATACTGAATATCAATCTAGTTATGATGATGAGGTTGAGCCTAGTGATATTGAATGTAGCTATTATGATAATAATGTTGAGTCTACTTATCCTGAAAGTGGTTATTATGATGCTGACAATGAATTTTATGAGTAGAAAGATGATGAAGATGAATGTATAGCTAGAAATGTTCCTTTTGAGTTTGTAGACTTTTCTTTTTCTCAGCATAACAATACAGATTTCTTGTTTCACTTTGAAGATGTTTTGTGTGGACAACAAGATGATTATTATGATGCGGATATAATTTTATATAGTTATTTTGCACAAAATGATATGGTCCAAGAGGTCTCACTCCATGTTTCCAATGAGGAAGAAATTTGCAGCATCAAGCAAGAAGCCAATGAGGGTAAACAAGAATTCCAATGTCTTCTAAGCAGTGAGAAAATGTCAAAATTCTTAGCTACTGATTTTCAAAGGTATGTATCTAAAAATGACTCTAAAATTTCATGCCCCATGGATGTAAGTTTTGATAATGATTATAGTGATTCACTTCATAGTGAACAAATTTTAGAGTTGTTGTGTTATGAATATCTGAGATTTTCAGGGAAGGATAGATTTGAATTTCTACACCCCAAACACATTGAGTTTGACAAGGAATGTATATCATATGGTCAGGGTTTTGATACTTATATTTCTGATTTTCCTTTTAAAACCGTCTCTCTAGGTTACAAAAAGATTGAATATGAACTTGAAGATAATGAGAGTATCAACATTTGTTCTTATTTAAAGGATGAAGAGACTCCAAATATGATGTTGAGTATTAACTGGGATAATTATGTTGATAATGAATCTTTTTCTGATTCTAAATCTTTCATTGAACTATTTTATGATGAACTTTTACTTACTCAACATATGAAATTTCATGATAAGTGTGTTGATGTGTATCTTCCCTCAAATAAACAAGATAATGATTTGTATAAAGATGATAATTTTCAAGAGAAATCTTTAGAGATTTCTGATATGTATATACAAACCACTAACAAGATACAAGATGATAATCATTTTGAAAAGCATAATATGGATCATGACATGGAGTTTCCATGTTTTGATAATGATGATGTTGAATCTTGTTCTTTTTCTTTTACAAAAGGTTGAAATCATTTGCATTAGATGCATGATGTTTATGATGAGCCTAAATTTGATGTTTCTCAGATTGTTGTTCCATATCCTTTAAAATCTGGGCTAGATAATGTCCCCAGTGATGAATGTCCTCAATGTTGGCATGAGGTTCAGTATGCTAGATTCTCCTTTGAGGTGCAAACTATTGATGTGGATGGATCCAATAAAGTTGACTCTAGAAATATGGAGGAATTTGAATGCTTTCCTTTTCAGTTGAATAGTGATTTTAAAGATGTGGCCTAAGGATTGAAGATGATAAATATTGCATTTATCCTAGTTTCTTTTTATCTAATGAATGTAACATGCATATGCCACATAATTTACATTCTCAGAGTCTGCCTTCTTTTCATATAAGTTTAGATGATGAAAATGCTGATAAATTTTTATGTGATGAGCTAATACAAGATGACAGTAGGTCAAATCAGACTGGTGAAAGTGGTATTGTTAGCTTGTCTCTTAAGCATGGAGCAGAGAATTTTTTTTTTGACATAGGTAAGAGTTGATTTTAGTTTTGGGGCTTCTGGACTTTTGAAAATAATGTGCATGTTGTATAGTCACTTTCCTTTCAATTGTGTGGTGTGTTTGCTTTCAATAAAGGGTTCCCGATTTTGAAAAGAGAAAGGAGAAGAGAGAAAGAATATTATCTGATTGGATTTTTTGTGGGTGGTTTTCTTTAACCACGAGATTTTGAAGTTCTCTACATTCCCACATGGGGCATGCATCCTCAGTTAGAGCCACTATTAGAACTCCAAAATTATGAGTACATTTTGGAGTGACTATACTGAAAATTTCCCTAAGTGTAAGTTGCTGCCCTAAAAATCTTTTATGAGAGGTCATGTTTGGATGCTTGTAAAAAGAAGCCTGATGATTTTCATGAGATACCACTTGGGGAGTGGGTTAAACACCTTTCATTTAGCAAGTACAGTGGGTTCCACCTCTTAGATTTCAGTTTTGAAATGTTTTGGAGATGGCCATTTGGAGGTGTTTCCCCATATCTACACTTTGCACTTATTCAGATTTTCCTAAATGTCCTACTTTGGAGGTTTGTATCTAATGCATGGTTGTTAGTCAAGAGATAAGGGTTTTTTATTGTTTTGTAGGAATGTAAGTAAATCTTCTTGTCCATTTTTAGATCCCTATGAGCTCATTTGATACTTTACCCAAGCCTTTCCATGTGCATTTTATTCTGGTTTACCAAGTGTGAAAATGTAAATTTCTAAGTGCCTTACTTTGAGGTCTCACCATTTGTCCCCAGTTCAATATTTTGAAGAATTAACTTATTCCCTATATTATAAATATGAAAGTGTACCTTCCTAAATATTTTTGGACTCATACCAATTTAGTTGTCCACTTTTCCTAGATGATTCCAAATCTAATTTTTGCATATTTAGTGAATTTAAGTTCAGAAAGTTGTGAAGTGTTGATTTTGCATATTAGTGTTGGTTGCTTAGTTGATCATTAAAGAAAGTTAGTTGAAGATTCATATTACCTATAGGAAAGTGAACCTATGATCCAGGTATCATACTTTAAGAGTCTCTTTTGATTGGTTTATGGAATCAAATTCAAAGGTGTTATGCACATTTACAGTGCTATATAGATTAATTTGGCAAAATTGTCACTTTCAGAAGATGATAACTTGTTATTAAATGATTGTTTTAAAGATAAGAGTGGTTTCCCTATAATATTTGCATGCAAATGTACTACCTAGGTCAGTGGTTGGGCCTCAAGGCATGTTTTTCTATTTTCACAAAGCCCAATCCAAATGAAGTTTCTGCTATTTTGACATTTGCACTTGTATAGTATTTTGGAATTGCCAAGTTTGATCAGCTATCTCTTGCACATGGAGTAAGATCTGACAAATCCCTTTTTCATATATATTTAGTATTATCTAAGCTATCACTATGCCAAGTGAAGGATCCTCAGGAGTTGATCCAGTATCTTTCCAAGTTGCATTTTGGGTAAGGTTTTGTATGTGTTTGAATACTTCCGGTTGTAGAATATATGAAGTTTCTCACTTTAAATTTTTTTGATTAAGTAAAATAGGTTTTAAAGGGTGCCTAAAACCTGATACAAAGCTTAAGATATAGCAATAGGTCCATACAAAAAAAATGAGAACAAAGATAGAGATAGGTGACAGCCACGACCACTAAAAAAGAGAACAAGAAACTCATCCAGACTGCAAGAAAAATATAAGACATGCAAGTCTAGAATCCTAGATGTATCCTGCAAGAGAAATAGCTAGCAAAGAGTCATAAACTAACACACAAAGCCACAAGAAGGTTCATTTCTTCCCCTTTTGGGATCAAAGGGCCATATCAAATGTGGGCTGATGTTTAGATTTTTTCCCTTTCATAGCACTCCACCCAATATCTCCCATGTTGGCCAATCCCTGCAAATCTGGGGCCGAAACTCCCAGATCCAGAGAGCCAGGAGAAGGTACCATAAAAGGACTAGGTGCAGCCAACAGGATAGGTTCAGCAAGTGGTCCCATAGCCACCATGCCAGAAGAACACAATAGAGTGTTGTCAGCAAGAGGAGAAACAACCACACCTCCATCAGAAGCTCGAGCATGAGTCTTGGTACAAAGAGTCACCGCCTGGATAGAGGCAGCAAAAATAGACGGAGGAGAGGCCTCACTTGGGGAAGAGACCTTAGCAGACACAAGAGGTGCATTTTCCTCAGTAGCCTCTAGAGCAGAAGAAACCACCTGAGAAAAGCTTTAGATAGACAAAGCTTTCCCAATAGTGTAATGTTGAGAAGAGGCCCCCTTCCACCAAGAAGCAGATTTTTTTTTAATCTTCTCCAAACCACACTGATCAGCCAAATGACTAGTTTTAAAACATCTCCTGCACTTGAAGGGGAGCCCTTCATAATCCAGGGTTTGGATCTAGGAACCTTTAGAGTGCTACAGCATAATGTTTTCTGGAAGACCCTTAGAAATGTCCAGGTCCACCAAAAACTAGGCATAAGTTGAATGAAGAATATCAGAAGAGTCCTCATCAACCATCCCAAAGTCCCCAAGAGCCTCACCTACAACCTCTAGCAGAGAATCCACCCAAAGATGAAGGTAGAGGTAGGGAAGTCGGACCCAAATGGGAACCTTGGAGAAAGTCTTAGAGGAGGGATCAAAGGTAGGATGCCAAGGCTTCACCATTAGCATAAATCGATCATCCCAACTAAAAAATGATCACATAAAATTAGTTTCCTATTAGCAGCATTTTCAAATTTTGCTACAAAAAAACCCTGAGCCATAGGAAAAATGTGAACAATACCAGAAATACAAGGTTCCCAATGTTGATAAATCTAGGAGTGAAGGTCAGGAAGACTCGGCCCGAAGCCCTTGATCTTGTAGATAAGGCCATTTTCTCACTTTGAATGTTATTATCTTTTGGCCCTGATGTTTTCAAGCTAATCTAGTTAGCGACCATGCTCAGATGCTGGAGATAAGTGGGTTTTCCATTTCTCATATTTGCAGAGAGTTGTTTAGTCAGTTTGTGAGATCTATTCAAGAGACTACCTATCATCTTTCAGATCGGTTTGCAGAGGTGTGCATGATGGTTTGTTGTGATCATCATTTTGAAGTTCATGGTCTGGCTTCACTAAAGGCCATGTTTGGGTTATTTGAAAGATTTCCTCTCGACGTGTCAACTTTACAAGTAAACAAAATTAGAAGATGGATTTTGAAGATCTTTTGCGAATACAAATTGATCTTTCAAAGTGGAAACAACAAAGCTATCACATGTTCTATGCAAGAAAATTTAAAACTTTCAACCAAATTCAGTAATACTCTCCGTGGAGAGTGACAAGTTAATGTTTACAAAACTAAAAGAAAAATTCACTTGGTAGGAGAAAACATCACACGTAGTCTTGCACAAGGTATTTATAAAAGCACTTTGCAAATGCAATTTGCAGATGTAAATTGAGGTGTTTCGTTAAACATTGGAGGACCCCACGTGCAACATAAAGGGAGGGCATTTGAAACTTAAAACAATACAATTTCATATTGGTAGGTGGAAGATTCATTGATAGTCTGTGCATGTGTCTAGGAATCTTTGCGCAAGTATGGAATGGTAAAGTATTTGAGACCATTGAAAATTATTTTAATGTATCTATACCTTGCACATCAAATTGGGATAATTACACAACTTTTTAAGCAAAGATAAGTCGACGTGTGAGCCCTTTGAAGCCACACAACATTGAAAGAGTAATTTTTTTTTCAATCAAATGATATGCCATTGGTGACTCTACACATGGAGATTATTGGAGGCTTCCTGTGCATGAGATTAACCACCAAGCAAGGATCATACTACATAGGAAGAGGAGATTTTCATAATATTTGGTTTGCTGTGCAATACATAGTGGATGCCCATGCAGCATTGAGGGCATTTGAAACTTTAAAAAAAATAGCAAAGACGGATCCCGCGCTGAATTGGAGAAGACATTATAAATCTTGAAAATAGAATGCAAGTGGTAAGTTTATAACCATGGTGTTGCACTAAAGGTCAAAGGGAAATCCATGCAAGGTTTGGGTAAACCAAAAAGAGACCCTGCCTATTGTATTTGGAAACAGAGGGAGTCAACACAGACATCATGAAATTGTGGAGTAAACAGAAGGATAGACCAGCATATTGCAATCAAGATGCTATGCAAAGTGTAAACAACATGATGTATATGAGATGAATCCAATATCAAAGAGCAATCTGCATAGATATCTGGAGGAGGCTACATAGAAGAAACTAAAGCAAATGCATTTGGTGGGTGTAGAACTAGAAGGATATGTTTTCAAAACAAATAGCCAATGGAGTTTGCACTAAAGATACATGGAGAGATAGAGGCAAATCCACCAGAAGTTGTGCAGGTATAGAGAGGAGCTTAAAAATCTTGATAAAGGCAGACACCATTATCCTACCTATGCTGGGTATGGTATTTTTTAATTATTTTATATTCCAGCACTTGCATATTGAAATAAGTAAAAAGCCAAGAGGCCTATTGCAAGGCCCCTTGGCTGGTGGATTCAATGCGCTAGTGAGCCCCATATTTTGGGTGCAGAATGCATAATGAACTTTAAAAACACAAAGGGATTTAGTCCCACATTGCTCCCAGAGATGAATTTGGAGTTGTTTATAAGGTAAAAGGAAAACATATAGAAATGTGAGAAAGAGTTGGAGGCTCTCCATGCGCACAAGTGGTAGATGCATTGGGAAGCATGCCCATATGACGAAAATGAAATTTTGGCGACAACATGGCATGCAAACAATGTTGGATGATAAGTGGCTTTGAGGACACATGGTAAGCAGTCGTGAAGTCACACAAGCTAACTATATATGGAGAAAATCATGTGAGATCACGCGACTAGCAGTCAGTTAACTGCCGAGAGAAGTCGTGAGATGTATCTAGATAACCACCAGAGATTACAAGAATCAGAGACTGTACAGTCATGAAGTCATGAAAGAAAACCATGGTTAGAAGATAGCATTGGAGATTCAGCAACTAGAGGTTAGTAAACTGCTACGCAAAGTCTCCGAAAGAAAATCGTTAAGTGTCTTTCCTTCTGAGATTAAGCAACTACCATCGGATTAAGATCATATCTAAGGGATCATGTTTAATCTCAAATTAAACCCAGGGTCAAGGAAATTTGTTAGAGACTTAGAGACATTGAGAAGAAGTAACTGTGGTCAAGGTGTGGTTAAGAGCATGGTTAAGTTAAAGTTTATTTGAGACTTAGATACTGAGGCTTGTCTCCAAGTCTCTAAGAGAAACCATGGTTAAATAAATTTATCAGAGATCTAGAGACTAAGTTGTCTCCAAGTCTCTAAGTGAACAGGGGTTAGAGGATGAGTTCCTAGGATAGTTAATAGAAGCAAATCAGAAAGTGAAAAGTGTCAAAATCTGATCAAATCTAGGAGTAAAATGCATAAAATAGAGAATTTCACATAGAGAAATAAATGTGCAGACTTTAAATTTAAAAGGATTTAAAACATTATAGTCTGTGCAAATATCAAAGGGGAAATAAAATTAGATTTACACAGAGAATGAGAAAAAATACAAAGGTTAAAATAATGTTAAAACATTAGGGCATTATCTTTTTACATAGTTTGGTGTAGTATTTTTATTTCAAAGACTTGAAAGAGAAGCTTTCACAGAGGATTTTCTCAGAGTTGAAATCATATTTTTGCAGAAAATGATCAGATTTGGAAGATATCTTCTCAGAATATGAAGTTTGATTTTTGAAAAGGGAAAATGAATTAAAATTTTATTGAAAAGACCGTTGGAGGAGAGGATTAAATTTCTTTGATCAAGTCAGTTTTGGAAAAGATGAGAAAAAATCAAATTTTGAAGGCAGTTGAAATCAGATTTTGAAGTCACTGATAGAGACAAGAGTCAAATTTTGAAAAGACAAAATGAGATTAGGTTGCAAAGGAGAAAGAGGGATAAATGCATATCAAATTTAAAAAAAAGGATAGGTGTGAATCAAGCATGATTTTTAGGGTTTCTTTCTTCTATTTGTTTCCCTCTTTTCTTAGTTTTAGGGGTTCATGTTGCTGCTCTATTTTGGGAGGTTTCAGACTATGTTCCTCTACAAAAGCTTTAGAGTAGGTTCCAAGTGATCTTCTATATATTTTATCTCTTCTATGCATATAGGTTTTTCTGTATCCTTTCTATTTCAGGGAAAGAACATTATTGTAACAACAAGCTTTATGAATGAACTTTCAGTATTGTTGTTTTATCATCATGCTATCTCTATTTTGTTCTAAATCATATAAACTAGGGCATCAAGGGTGTTTTAGTTTTGCCTATTGTTGATCAGGAATAGATTTATTCAAGTAATGACTATGATTTAAGATCTATATTCAAATGTGTATGAGTTGGAATATCAAGGGTATGCCAATCTTGTCTTTCAGTGGATGTTGATTAATTTATTCTCTATTCTAAGGTGTCTTCCAAGGGGAGGGTTAAATTCTTTGAGTAGGGAGTTGCATATTTGAAATACATAGGTGGATTCATAAGTAGAAATTGATTGATAGGGTTTGTCTTATGTAAGGCATATAGACATATTAGACTGTGTTGTTTTCCTTTGTTCATGATGTTCTTTACAATGTTATGTTTGACTCTGTTTCCCATTGGATAAGGCACTAATCTATGCAAGATTTTGGGTATTTCAGAGATCCATACATCAAAACATAATTGAAAAATCATTTCCCTTTCATGCTATTAGAAGTTAGAATTTCTCTAACTTTCATACATACTCAATGCAAGAAGAAAATTACATAAGACTTGATAAAAACATTGAGGTATTTGTTACCTAAAGGTCTGAAAACTATTCCATAGTTGTATATCTGCAAGCTTGTATTTGTTACAAAGGATTCATGTGTGTGTAGATTAGGCAATACCCGCTTGAGTGATGTGGAGCTTGAAGAAGAAGGAGGATTAATCCTAATCAATTAGACTTTATCTTACCTGAATTAGGAGTTGGGAGTTATAAAGTTGATTAGATATCTGTTTTGATTCCGCAAGAAAAATCCTTAACACTTCCTTGAGGGTCTTAGGTTTGAAAACCTTGACTCCCCTAACAATGCGGCCATTATGCCCCCTAATAAATTGTTTAACCATTAGCGGACACTTATCAGTAAACCCTATATATGGATTCAACTCGAAGAAATGATGCTCATACTCCTGAATTGTAAGGGATAACTGCCATAGATTATGGAATTCATCTACGTGCTACTAGTACCACTGGTCAGATAAGAACCACTCATTGAAGTTCTTGAGAAATAACTCCTAAGTGGTGGTGTCCATACTAAGCCCTAGCTTGACTTCCTCAATCTTCCACCATGTGGCTGAAAAACCCTCAAGGTGTATGATAGCATACCTTGCTTTGACATTGGTATCAAACTAGTGCATAGTAAAAGAATGATCCAATGCAATGAGACAAGTTTCAGCCTCAAACCCAGTACCAAGACCATTGAATGGAGGTGGTCATGATCTCAGAAGGTCTCTCATCTTCCTGACCTTAATGACCTCCTAATCACCTAAAATGATCTTCCTACTTGGGATCCTCAATCTATGTCTAATCTCCTCCTCATGGTGATGCTCTTCCCCCTGATCTCTATTCACCTTGGGAAGGTAATCCAAAATGGTCTGAAGTAGCTGCATAGTTTAAGACTCTATCTCAACCTCTCAATCTCCACTACACTCCTCCTTTTTCTCCTCATGCACACTCTCAATCCTAGCACCCATAGATGCACTAGGGTGATGACATTAAGTTTTTCCATTAGTATAATTAAAGGGAAAAACATGACAAAGGTCATCGGTATAAGCATAACTGATAGACAACAAGCATACCCGCTGAGAAGACAAGACTATGATGAAAATGCTAAATATAGAATTTACTGATGAAAAGCATTACCAATGATACAATTTTGAGAACATCATAGATGGAGCAGAAAAAGCATGCCTGATGAACAGTTCAAGTAAGGAACACTGACGGAGAAGAAAACCAATAGACTGACAGAGCAGCCCGACCATTAGAACCGATAGTGAGTTATAGAACCCGCAAAAAATGGATCTGACTTTACACGTCGGATAATTCAATGTAATTATATTTATAGAGTTTTTACTTGTTTTAAATACTTACTTGAGGTTCAAGCAAGCAGATTGTAAATGTTTTAAAGCATCCTAACGGATCTAAAACATATCTAACTAAAGATCAAGGTCAAGTTCTAAACCTTGGATCTAGAGTTAATTTGAAAAGCGTGAATCAAGAATAGAGCTAGAAACTAGTATAAATAGATGTTCCATCATTTTTAATTCGAGAGACTTGTAATCATTTGAAAAATGATAGTAGCCATGGAGAGCATCTAAGCTGAAGAAAAGAATTCATGCAAAGTTCAGAAATAGATCAAACCAGTTATTAAGAACACAGGAAGGCTACCGACGAGCAGAGATAAGGTATTACTCAATCACTCAAGGTGATTACATATATATTGTAAGCTATACAGGATCTGTTATCAGAAATTAGAGATTGCATTCACTATCAGATCAACATTTATATTGTAGTTGCATTCTAACAAGTGCATCACAACATAAATCATTTTGTAGAAGGTGGACTTAAAAGTTATTTGATAAATCTCTTAACAGAGTGCACACCTAACAGTGTTGATAAAGCTTCAAATGAAGTAGATCCTAATAGGTCTCCACTCTAATACTCCTAATAGGGTAGATCATCAGAATTTATCAATTGTAAGCCTCTATCGGCTCTCTTCTTATTTTCAAAAAGTGAAGTTTTGTGGGTAGACATCCCCACTGTAATTTTTACTTCCTAACAGGAGTTTTTTGCGATATCATATCATGTGTTATGTGTTATTTGTTCTCATGAATGTTTCTTGAATGTTTATACATTTAAAGAACTTATATTATGATTACACATACATAAGAAAAGATGAACATATAGATAGGAATATACAAATCTAATGACACAAAGGTTAATGGGACAACCACATAAAAAGTTTTAGAGGTACTGATTCACCCCTCCCCTCTCAGTACATTATTCCAATATATCCAACAATGGGTATCAGAGCTAAGTATCCTTCTTGAAAAATCTTAAAGACTTAAGAGAAAATATCCACACAATTGAAAAGTATAGACTGGACAAGACTATTGACAATGAGCAGTTGCAAATTCAGATTTACTATGAGCAGTATAAAGAGGCGAGAGTAAGCATGAGAAAGTTGCTTGATGAAAGAAAGATCATGGAAACTAGGCTTAATGAAAAAGATTATCAAGAAGAGGAGATCCCAGATTACTTCAACTATGGTGAATCATCAATGAGCAAAGCTTTAGACACATCAGTAGAAGAGATCACAAGTCTACGAGAAGTCAATCTACATCTGACAGAGAAAATCAAGATGTTACAAATCGGTCAAGAGACTCAGATGGTAAAAATGATTGATGTCATGAATGATTCAAGAAAATTTGAATAAGAGAGAACATTAGCTATTGATGATAGGAGTAAAATAATAGAGAAACTACAAGAAAAAGAATCAGAGATTCAAAGACTTACTAATCATCACCATGAGATTACCAACCAGATTATTCTTATGAGTCAAGAAGCAAATAGATTAAATACTAAACTCATTGAAAGAATAAATATCATCAGTGAGCTAAGGGAAGAAAATGAGAAACTAAAGCATGAATTCAGAATTCAAAATCAACATAATGAATTGATCAAGAAAGTTGAAGATAGCAATAAAAGAATGGATGATTTCCTTGATGGTTAAAGAAGAGTCAACAACTACATAGGGATAGGGTACATTGACAATGGAGGGTCATCTAATCAATTAGATCAAAAGAATGTATATACAACTCCAAGAACCAAGAAGCTATCATTCAATTACTGTGGAAAACTAGGCCACACCTCAAACATTTGCAGAAACAAAATGAAAGGTATTCCTCAATCACAATCTACTTTCATTGGTAATTGTTATAAATTTCACAAGCAAGGACACAAGGCATATGAATGCAGATCCAAGGTGACAAATCCAAAGAAGGAAACCTATATGGAAAAGTACTATCCTACCTACAAAATAAATGGACATACATATCAGGAATGCTAGAAAAAGAATAAGAAAATATGGACACCAAAAGAACCTGATAATGGCTACAAATCAACAAGAGTAGGTAACTCATATGTTTGGGATTATAACACATGGGTAAATTGCATAGCATGTGGAAGGTATGGTCATATATCTGCAAACTATATGAGAAAATGGACTAGAAAACCAAGAGGATGGTTCAATCTAGGAATGACATGTTTACATTGTCATATGGTTGGACGTGTGATAAAAAATTGCAAAGATCGACTGATAGAAACAAGTACTTATCCCAATGGAAATACCATTGACAACATCGAGAAGATGAGAACAAGATGTGGGTAAAAGTCACAAATATTGAAGGTGCTGGAACAAGAAATGCAAATGACGATGCCCCATCCTATGGATCTAGTGGCATCACCATTTCCAACTAAATTGCACAAGTATGGAACTGCATTATGACAAGTTATATTATGCATCAGTTCCATTTACATATTGATCATATAGACAAATCAGCATTATTAAAGATGCACTATATTGTCACTTGTAAATGTTATTGAAAAATAGCCATCATTTATTGGGTACAAATTTGCATCGATGAACACACACAGAAAGTTAACACTACTTACCAGAATGTATCGGTCTTTACACAAAAGAAAAGTCACTAAGTGTAAACTGATAGACATCAGTGATCCCTAAGCTGACGAAAGTTATCTTTGCCACTTTACCGACAATCATCGGTGAAGTCACCAAAGCTGCTAGTAACTCTGACACTTTGCGCCTACACCGAAGATGTTATTTATGCCTCAATGGACAAACTCAGTATTTATAAACTGACAAGTTGTTGGGCATTAATGACAACCTAGGGAACAAAAGTTATAAAATTCCAACGGCTAAACTCATTTTGCACCCGCAATTTTTGAGAAACCAAGAGAGTGAAGCAGAGCGATTGGAGATAAAATTGAAGTGTGACCACAACAAGATTCCTACTCAACTCAAAGGATTCATGAGCAATCATAGGATTCAGTAAGTACCTGAATTCACCAACTGCACTGTTTAATTTACAGAAAACCCTAAATTTATGAAACACGATGGCATCTTCTTCAAGAGTTGAAAAGTTGAAAGAGGATAAAAGGAAAATGATTCAATATTATCAGTAGAGGCACTTGCGTTGAACCAAAATACAAGCTGCACCTAGAAATCACATCACAACCTGATGATTCTGGAGCATTCTCTAGAATCCCACCTAGGGTTTTACTGGTAGAGGACGTAAGGTCCTATATACACTACAAGATCTTAGAATTGGGAGATATAGACCTAGATAGTGCCTACAAGGCACTATGTGAT
Organism: Thuja plicata; assembly: GCA_018584345.1. Taxonomy (NCBI): domain Eukaryota; kingdom Viridiplantae; phylum Streptophyta; class Pinopsida; order Cupressales; family Cupressaceae; genus Thuja; species Thuja plicata. Next base: position 1,106,428 of record MU228305.1, read on the forward strand.
GAAGATGGCAACCTGAAAGAAGAGCACAAGAATCTAGAAGTGAAAGGACTCATGAATGCATTACACTTTCCCAGAGTTTTCAAAATAGAAAGGATATGAATAGTTCTCAGCAGAATGCATAACTAGACTTTATGGCTTAATAAGCCAAAATGAATAAAAAAAGATGGTATTCATGAAGTTACTGGATATCCTACAACCAAAAAAACACAAGCTCACAAGCACCCATCCCTGAAGGAAGTGGAAAAGCTAATTGGTGCAAAATCATACAAGAGAGGTCTCAAGGTCAGCACTATCACCGACAAAGAACTTTGGTGCATGTGTGGTAGGATACAAACTATTTCAGGCAAGCAAAATGAATAACATAGCAAGCACTGCTATGAGCATAGCTTACAAAATCATCAAACAAGGAAAGAATATGGATCTTGTACAGATATTGTTGAATCAAATTGAGGAGAACATGAACACCATAAGATCTTCAAGAACAAACACTTGTAAGTTTGGCTCCCTCATTATGTGCATATTCTTTTACTTTGAAGAATACTTTCCTTCTATAGGTAAAATAGTATGGGATACAAGCAGACCTATAACCATAAAGATATGTGAGCATATAGAGTCACTAGGAACAAATTTTGATGACATAATGAATGAGTATTTCAAAAGCATTAAGGAAATGTTGCAAGCCAGAACAAGGATACCTGAAAGTTTGATAGAAGAATACAAAGAGGACATATGTTTTATGGTAGATACTGATTTTACTTATATCCAAGCAGTAGTACCTAGGAAGTCCTGGCTTTCACATTTAGAATATGAGATAAGAATAGGACAAGCCAATGAGTGCTTCAAGGCACTATTGAATGAACCAATTAACAACACACAAGCAAGATTTGGCACCTATGAGGAATCCAAACAAAAGATCAAGATAGATCTTGTTGTCAAGAAGATTGTAAAAAAGAAGGACAAAATGGTTAAAAACTTAACCAAGAAGTTTGTAGTTATTGAAGAAGGTGAAGAGGAAATAGAAGGTAAGGAGGAACAAACTGAAGGATAGTCACCTATCAGTGAAAAAGAAAAAAAGAATGAATCAGAGGGTACATAGTCAGATTCTCCACCTCCTCCTACACCCAAGAAAGCAAGAACAACAACCACTTCGAGAACAAGAAGCCAGACTGCAAAGGAATAAACTCCTTCACCATTAAAGAAAGGAAAAGTGAGGATATATAAGAGAAAACCAGTTCCTCAAAAAGAAAAATAGACCAAAAGGAGAAAGGCGACTAGAATTCGAGAAGATCTAGAAGACTCAGCTATGGATGAAGCTAATATAGAAATACAAAAGGAAAAAGAACCTTTGGTCCCTACAACAATTGATAAAATATGCAAGAATATTTCAGAATCACAGTCTATTTCTAAACCTAACATTAGGAAATGGTTAAAATTCAATACAGAGGATCAAAATAAGATTGAAGAAGCAATAATTTCTAAAATGTGCAAACATCACTATCTTCCACTACAATTCTCAGAATATGACATTCCCAAAGAACTATCAGAGAGATTGTCAGCTATATGGACATTTGCACTACATCAGGAAAAGGAAATAAGAGAAAGAGTACTTGTTACTATAACGCCCCATCAGGGAACCCAAGAGAGATTAACCTAAACATGTCACTATGTGTGCTGAATAATTTTTTTTTAAAAGTTAACATAAAGAAACATACAATCATGCGGAAGTGATTACCATTTATACACATGTCTTACACTCACATAGATTACACGACTCAAGGGTCCCATGACGTTGAATTACTTA
>MU228305.1:1140343-1168316 GCA_018584345.1 Thuja plicata
ATATACCTACCCCACGGTGGGCGCCAGAAATGTATGTGTTAATTTTGGCCTTGTCAATCAACCACACACTTCAACATAGTCCTTCTTCACCAGGTACAAACAAGACTGAATATGAGTTATTCATCCTGCCTGCCTGCGTGATTTGACCTGTTGCCTTCTATCTAGATGGGTTTTTTGAAATTGCTCTCAGAACGAGAGTCTCACAACAATGGACCAATCTAATAACGAAGGATTTATCATGATAAGTGCAATGCAATGCAAGATTATGCTAAGAAATTGAAACATGAGAGATTTAAGCTAAGACATGGTTTCAATGCTAAATGCCATTAATCTAGAAATTGAAAGCTATCCATTTGCAATATGAAATTAATCTATATGATATTAAGAAAATGAGACAACAATTCAGTATTCTAACAATGCAATTTTGAGTAAAGTTTTCAGGGAGGTTTGAATGAAGAATGAGAGTTCTTTTATAGACTCTGAGAAGATCAGAATAGAAACTTTCCTATTTGAAATAAAACAAATAGAAAAGCCAGTTAAAAACATAAAGCTTTATTGAAAAGAATTCAATAAATTGGTTTCTTCCTACTTTAACTGTTTTATCTCTTTGATTTAATATTGTTTTATTTGAATTAAATTATTTTATTTCTCTTTAAAGCACAATTAATTCAAAGTTTCCATTTCTGAATAGAGATAATATTTTTGATAGAATATCCAATTAATTAAATAAATATGACCTCATAATTGCTTTTTCTCAATTATCTGAATAATTAAATTCAATTATTGAAATGAGGATATTTATTTAATAATTGAATAATATTTAATTCCTTTTCATGTGTCTCAGCTAAAGAGGGTGAATTTAATTTAATAAAAGTGCTAGGTCTTCATTAATTAAATTAATTTTATTATAGAGTTTGTTTAGCCAAATAGATATTTAGGAATTAAATATGATGTATGATTAATACAGATTTAGGTTTTTCTGCATTTGACACTCAGGTTGAGTAGAGTCAGTGAAAACTCAGAATTGCCTAGTACAATAGGACTTTGATGATTTAGAAGAATGACAAATGCAAGAAAATTGGTTAGAGTTGCAATATGCCAATTTTGGGGTGTTACAACCGACACCATCACAAATTAGAATGTAGATGCAGAGAAGGCAATGGAAGAATAGAAAGAGATGAAGTATCAACACAAACTTGTTGAAAAGATCAGCCAAGAAGTGGAAGAGAACAAGGTAACGCTATCTGAACTAGCAAGTGAATTAGAACCTATGATTGTTGAAGTTGTTACCTTAGTTCATAAATTGTGCACATTAGAAAATTTCACTAAAGAAAATAGTGAAAAGTTGTCACAACTAGATTCGGATCTAACAGCTAGTGCACTAAGTTTAACCTCTAATGCAAATACAATAAAGATGCATCATGAAAAGATTACAGAGGTAAACATATTGAGACAAGACATATGGGATGTATAGACTCAATTCAGAAATGAGGTTACAGAGCTTCAAGCTCACATATTGCCAAACCTCACCACTCTACAACAACATATTACAGATGCAAGGAATCTAATCTCAACCCCATAAATGTCTGTGGTAAACAACATATATGGCATGCATGTGAGGATATCACTTGAGCACATGTCACTTGAGAATTTAAAAAAAAATGGGAGAAAATGATGGAGGAAATCAAAGCCTCACACTCTCAAATATTTGAAAAGTTGTAAGTATCTTTTCCCTCATTATCAAAAAAGGAGGAATGTATACATATACAAAATACTATATGAGGATATGTATAATGTATGTACAAAAAAGATAGATATGTACATATAATTACACTTACTGACATATGCATAGGGGGAGTCATTTCATGACTAAGGAAGAAGTATACACAGGTGTACATACTAATGCATCAAGTATGTTGCACATATTAGTTTTTGATACTAATGTCAAAGGGGGAGATTGATGACATTAAGTTTTTCCATTAGTATACTTAAAGGGAAAAAAATGATAAAGTTCATTGGTATAGGCATAATCGACAGACAACAAGCATACCCAACAAGAAGACAAGACTATTGTGAAAATGCTAAGTATATAATTTATTGACAAAAAGCATTACTGACGATACAGTTTGGAGAACATCGTCGACGGAGAAAAAAAGGCATACCCGATGAACAGTTCAAGTAAGGAACACCAATGGAGAAGAAAATTGATAGATTGATAGAGAAGCCCGACCATCAGAACCGTCAGTCAGTTACAGAACCCGCAAAAAGTGGATCTGACTTTACACGTCAGATAAAGCAATGTAATTCTATTTATAGAGTTTTTACTTGTTTTAAATACTTACTTGAGGGTCAAGCAAGTAGACTGTAAATGTTTTAAAGCAGCCTAACGGATCTAAAACATATCTTACTAAAGATCAAGGTCAAGTTGTAAACCTTGGATCTAGAGTTAATTTGAAAAGCATGAATCAAGAATAGAGCTAGAAACTAGTATAAATAGATGTTCCATCATTTGTAATTCTAGAGACTTGTAATCATTTGAAAAATGATAGTAGCCATGGAGAGCACCTAAGCTGAAGAAAAGAATTCATGCAAAGTTCAGAAACATATCAAACTAGTTATCAAGAACACAGGAAGGCTACCAACGAGTAGAGACAAGGTATTATTCAATCACTCAAGGTGATTACATATACATTGTAAGCTATGAAGGATCTGTTATCAGAAATTAGAGATTGCATTCACTATCAAATCAAAATTTATATTGTAGTTGCATTCTAACAAGTGCATCACAACAAAAATCCTTTTGTAGAAGGTGGAATTAAAAGTTCTTTGATAAATCTCTTAATAGAGTGCACACCTAACAGTGTTGCTAAAGCTTCAAATGAAGTAGATCCTAACAGGTCTCCACTCTAATACTCCTAACAGGGTAGATCATCAAAAGTGATCAATTGTAAGCCTTTACTGGCTCCCTTCTTATCTGCAGATAGTGAAGTTTTGTGGGTAGACATCCCCACCGCAGTTTTTACTTCCTAACAGGATTTTTCTGCGATATCATATCATGTGTTATGTGTTTTTTTTTTTCATGAATGTTTCTTGAATTTTTATACATGTAAAGAACTTATATTATGATTACACATACATAAGCAAAGATGAACAGATAGATAGGAATATACAAATCTGATGACACAAAGGTTAATGGGCCAACCACATAAAAAAATTTAGAGGCACTGATTCACCCCTCCCCTCTTAGTACAACATTCCAATAAATCCAACATATGGATCCTACCCCTTCTGCACCCTGTACTTTTTCCTACACTTTGGCCCCAATACTAAAAAACTAGTGGGTGTATGTGATTACCAGAGATCCTAGTGTAGAGAAACATGGGCTTTGATACCAATTGTAATGCCTAGCTAGGGAATCCAAGAGAAATTAACCTATAACAAGTAATTAATTTTATAGAATTTTTTTTTTTTGTTTACATTCAAGATGAATAATTAAGTGGAAGCAATAAAATTGAAACACAAAACATGATCATAAAAGTAAACTCAACAAGGATACAATTCTCGATGGTTCCATAACATAGGAATTACTCATAATTTAACTAAAGACTAATTATAAATATGCCAAAGTACATAATGATTAACAAGTTCAACTTGTCATAAATAATGATACAATTACATTTGATACCATAAGGTATATCCAATGAATTGACATCCACTGCACAAGTTGTAGGGTTTTTAATTATAATCAAATATAAAGTACAATACATTAATCCATAAATAACATAACAGAAATACATATACATGATATGATAAGCTACCTAAGAAAGATAAGAGCATATCTCCAAAGATGTCGCATATGGTAAAACTTCTACAAGATCATAAACAAAGGTACAAGGACGTCGAGGTCTCCAATGGTAAATAGGACCACTACCTGCACTCATCCTCATGGAACCTAAATGGTCCACTCCCAGCGTGCCGAGGAGATAACACTAGATCCAACTCGGTTTATAAACTAGTAATAAGGTAAGACTAACAATGGATCTTGGAATCTCTCTATCAGAAGGTACAACTTCAACTAAACAGGTAAAGACCTATAAACCCAGAGGAAACCAACACACGTAGGAAATCTAAAATTGTAAATGGGGAAGTTTCATCACACGAGTCAACTCTAAAGTGACCCTGGTAGTCTCGTTGGACCCCGCCCCCCTACTGACTCTATGCAGTATTTGTAACCTCTTGTATAAAAAAGGGTAATAACTATGCAAGATCAAATCAAGCATCTTCTTCCACTCCCATCCTAGTCTATAAAAGCACTCAAGGCATGGGTGAGGAATACATATGTCTTATTAATTTATTTTAGCCCCCATAGTGTATTAGGTTATCACTTATTAACTTACAATGAGTTACCCTAGCAAGCTCTTAGGGTCCCTAACCTCATTGCAAGCCACTCCCCCTTAGACACTAGATTACCTACCCTAAGCTCATAGTGATCATTAATCTCAAAAGTATCATGCAGGTACAATAATCAGAATTTAGTTCTACATAAGGCCATCAGGAACATGCATTAGTTCTTGAACCAAAAACCAAGTAAACACACAAAAACACTTGCAAGTTCACTTAGACATGAGCTTAAGGCAAATAGTTGGGAAAATATAATCGAATAGACATTAATCACAAAATAAAGAAGACACACAAATACATAAAACACACCCCGAGCCTCTATTACATTTCCCTAAGAGCCAACATAGTCCCCTAAAAGCCCAAAAGAGAACTACATCAAATGGGGAAAAGTTCACAATAATATGCAATTATAAGGAATTCAAACATTTAATCACAATTTAATAATTCCCTTTTATTTAATAATTACCATTATATAAAATAAAATACTAATTAATAACAAATTAATTAATATTATAACTAAATTTAATTACTAAATACAAATCTTAAAAAACTAACTCATTTAATACTAATTAATATTAATTTAATTAAAATTAATATTAAATAAATAAAAAATAACTTTTACATTAAATAAGTTAAAACATTATAAAAAAAGGATTTTAAATAAAATAAAAAAAAACAAATTTTAAATATATCAAATTAAAATTTAAATAATATTAAAGAAAATACAAACGTAACATTTGGGGGGACGTACCCCGCACCCCAATGCCAAGGGAGGCAGGCCCTCCACTTAGGCTATCGTAGTGACTACCTATTGCTGTCATAGGTAGCTCGACTATTGCCAACAGCTTAGCTATCATGCACAGTAGCAGCTACCAAGGAAGCTAGCTACCGCCCGCAACCTTGTGTTGTCGGGGTGGGGATTGAGACCCCCCACCCCCAATAAATTCTTTTTTATTTTCTTTGTTTCTTTTATATATATATTTTTAAAACATATATATATATATATATAATTTTATTTTTAAATATAGAACATAGTCTATAAAAAAATAGCAACAGGTAAAATATATATATTGTTTAATAAATATTTTTTCATTTTTTACTAAAATAATAATAACCATAAAATCATTTTATAGATAATTTTAATAAAAGAATTATGTTCTTGTTTTTCCTTAAACTTGAATGGGTTTTATTTTCTAAGCCTAGTTATGCTTTAAATACAGTTTTTCAATAATCCTCAAGAACACAAAATTGTTTTCCAAGGATAACTTATCTTCCTAGAATCTCAAATCTGGATTCTACAATCCATTTTCTACCAATCTGAAACCATAAATATAGTCTTAAGGTATCCTAGAACGTACATAACGAATTCTAGATCTATGTTATCAGCCAAAACTAATTTTAAGCAAAAATACAATTTTCACAATAAAATATTAAAACCAAAATACAGAAAAATGAATTCAGATCTAGGAGCCTACAATTCTTCAGAAATTTGAAACCACTGATCCCGTAGTAAACAAGCAAGCTTTCCATAATGCTCTTCAGCTTTCAAAAATACCTCGACAAAATCCAGAGCTCAAATCCCTCAAACTTGTGTGTTCTTGAAAATGAACCAAAAATTCCTAAAAATAGGGAAAAACTACTAACCTAGGGTTTCTAAACTTACCCCTAAGGCTCAAAAATAACTGTTGTTTTACTTTTGAGTCAAAAGATTTGATTTTACAAAAAAATTCATCTTTATCCCCCAAAATACAACTTTGATTCAATTTAGGATTTAATAATTGTTCAAACCCTTAATAATAAAAGTTAGGAATTCCAGTTAAATCTTTTTAATGAACAAAAGTATTTTAATTAAATTTTATTAATTAAATACACCCTTGTTTATTATTTCTATAATTAACATGATTTAATAATTATACTAAAAATAACATAATAAACCAAATTCTATTCTAACCCAAAAATAACCTCAAAGCACACATACAACCCTTAAAACCCAACTAAGACAAAATAAGGAAAACTCTGACCCAAGGAAAGGTTCTCAAACTCATGTCACTTGATAGATTTAAAAGGGTGAAAACAAAAAATATTTAACACTACTTCAAGATAATGAATGGTTTAAGTTGGCATTTTGGACCTGTCCATTATCTCCCCCCTCGTACCATTGAGATGTTGTGATAGGGCATGCTCACTCCTTCCAATTTAGGGAAGATGATGCCCGGTACCTGCAATCCAGTCATCACAAAGACGAACATGTGCATACATATAATATATAACAAGCAATGGTTGATAATGGTAGGTCGTGTGGGTCTCACACGCAAGTAACTACAACCCCACCTCATACCATAAAAATCACATTATACACAAAGTAAGAACATACATATGATCCATGTGCATATAAATATGGTGTTAGTATTGTGAGTAATCCATAATCATAAATGTCATTATAACATGAGATAAACATCATAAAAATATTCATAGGTCTAACTGTAACAACATCAAATCAGGAAAAATTCATAGTTCCTACTAACTGAAATCTAGTGAAAAGTCATACAATATGAACTGCAAATAGAACTAGAGTAGTTGATTCACACGTGTAAGTGGCCAAAAATGTTTAACCAAAATAAGATAAAAGATACTAAGGGTGGGCACTACACAACTCAACAACTAACATACTTGTAGAACATGTCACAATGCATATTCATAATTTAATGCCCTCATTAAATAATGTTTCCTTATAGGGAAATCAAAGTAAGAAAAATATCCACCATATATATGTTACTTAATGATAAATGGTCAAGATTTAAAATTTTACATTGTACATAAAATGTGTCTTTTGGGGGGCACTACTCCCAAACCCCTATTGAGGGGTTCAACACCCTCAGATCTTGAAAGGGGTGTAGCCTTCACAGTCATTTATCAATAGTAGCCTCTTATTATTCCAAGGTTGATAAACCATTTTACAAAAAAATATGTCATTTATCAAATACCTTGCAAGAGAAACGTGATTGGTACCTCATGAACTATAACCTATTGATGTTTCAAGATGTTAAGTTGATGATCACCAAGCTGCAGAAAGTTAATGCAAGACATTAAATCATTTAATGTATTGTATTGTCATTGATGTCAACTTGATATAATCTGATTGTTTATATAGAAAGTTTCAAAGAATTCAGAGAACCAGAAAGATAAAGGTTATGCTATCCGTAATGCATAAAGTTTCAGTATGCACTAAGTGACAGCAAAAACTGATAGACATTGCACCACAATAGATAGAGAACCCCGAGAGGAAAGTCACAGTGATACCTGAGAAAGCATTACTGATGAGCAGAATCACAATGTTACCCGACGGACAGAGATGCTTGAGGATATTTGAAGTCAAGACTGAAGCTAATAAGGAGTTAAACACCAAAACTAATTGAAGTTTAGAAATGAAAAAAGACTTAGCTGGAAAGAGCTAAATATGGAGTTAACTGGTTGTTAATATTGTTTTCATCGGCAAGTTAAAATCCAGAGATAAGAGAGAGTTTTAAAGCTATTTTATTCCAGGTGTCGAAGATAAATCTACGGTATAAAATTGAAGTAAAGCTTTAAAGAAAGAAAGGTGATAATTGTGGATCACTCCAAGAACAAGAAAGTCAAGGACTTAGAAACGGTGAAATCATGTCTATAAAGAGACAAGATAATTCATTGTGAATTGGGGGTGAATAGAGAAGAAGATGCTGGAGAGATACTGGTGAAGAAAAACTTCATACAGTCCTGATCAATAAAGCTAAAGAACATAGCTAAAGATTTCTGTGGACACTGAGCAACAAAGAAGCATAGTATCACCGAAAAGAAAGAAGTGGAGAAAAGGTATTGAAAAGAGAAATTGATCAGAAATGTATTATGAGCTTGCAATAGATCTGAGCATATGCAAAGCATAGTTGTTTATATGAACAAATCATATATTGTTTCAGTTTAACCATTGATTCAAAAAGTCTGTTAACCGAGTAGGATCTAACAATCCTTTATATATTGAGATACATCCCAAGGAGTATCAAAAGGTTAATTCATGAAGATACCATAGTGAAATGCGAGATATCAAGTGATTAACTATTAGTGATAAATCCTCTTACAAGGTTGCACTTAACAGTGTGTTTGTATCTTTTAACAAGGTTCACTCTTCATCGAGCTCACTTCATAACAGTGAAAAACTTGGGTTACTAGTCCCAAGTGGTTTTTCCCTTAACAGGGTTTCCACGTTAAAAATCCATGTGTCAAATGTGTTTATGAGTCATTGCTTTCATGTTTTGCTTTACACATTACTAAAATAGGATTGATCGGTATACACTAAGTTATTTATTGTATTTCAGTAAATGATAGACTGCTAATCGGTAGATATTAAGAATAAGGTTTAACAGTGAACTCAAACCAGTAGTTATTTGAGAAGATAATCTAAAGGCATACATCTTGTAGGACTGAAGATAACTAGAGGCTTATAATTGTGGTAATAATTTTTTGGGTTAAATTATTGGAATATTTTTGAGGCCACTGATTCACCCCCCCTTTGAGTTATTCTAACAATTGGTATCAGAGCTTGTGTGCTTAGAAGGAAGGTTTCAATACCTGAGCAAAATATCACAAGATAAGAAAACAAGATTTGTAGAAGTTGAACAAGGACAACTTTGCATCATGTCAAAGCAGGATAAGACTCCACCTATCAGGTATTGAAAATGATGTTACTCAATACCTAGATATTAAATATGTGTTGCCTATAAGTCCTGACAAACTTGAAAAATTAAGAGAAAATAATGAGCATAATTATATTATGATAGAAATTGCTTCCTCACTCTTCGATGATAAATTTGAAGATGCCAAAACATGCACCTATGCAAAGAAAATGTGGGACAAATTGAAGCTAGTACATGGAGGAGATTCTAATGTACTAAGAGCTAAGGCACAAAGCCTAAGAGGTAAATTTGATGACCTAAGAATGAAAGAAGGAGAAAATATCACTCAGTATAGCTATAGAATCAAAGAGGTAGTCAATGCTATCTGAGGAGTTGGAGGTGTACTTGAAGAAGAAACAATGGTAAGTAAAATCCTAAGAACCTTACCACCTGTATATGCTATTAGAGTATCTTATATACAAGAAATGAGAGCAGTAGAAAACAATAATGTAACTCTAGATATTTTGGTTGGTAGACTGATTTCATTTGAGATGAATAACTTTGATAACAGTGTCTTACCATCTATTGATTCTGCATTCAAATCTTCTTTGAAAATAAGTAATTCAAGTCATGGCTAGAATATTGCAGAGAGGCAAAGGTAGATACAAATGTAAATTACCACTTGTATGTTTTAATTGTAAAGATATTAGACACTTTTCTGCTAGATGTCCTAACAAAAGAAAAGATGAAAGAAGTAATGACAGATCATATGAAAAGAAGTTTGATAGAATTGATAATAGAGATTACCGAAGCAACCGACAATCTGGCAGAAGAGATACCCGAGACTACAAGGATAAAGGGAAGAAATCTTGTTACCTAGCTGAGAACAGAGCTGGAGATACTGACACCGAATCTGATGAAGACATTGAGATGGTATTTGTGGCCATGAAGGATGATTCAGACGAAGAAGAAAGGTATATAAAGACTGCACTCATATATAAGGTTAGTAAGAATGATGTCTAGATTATAGATAATGGCTGCACTCACCACATGACTGGTGATAAACAAAATTTTGAAACTTTTGAGTACTATAACGGTGGATCAGTAAGAATAGGTAATGACTCACCTTGTACAGTTGAAGGTAAAGGAACCATAATGTTGAATAACCTAATCAAATGTGAAAATGCATACTGGGTAAAAGGACTTAACTATAACCTATTGATTTTTTCACAACTGAAAAACACATGTCACTGAGTTCCATTTGAAAACAAAAAGGCAAAGATCTTTAATGAATCAGGAAGGTTGATCGGAACTAGTGAACATGAAAAAGGTAACCTATTCTATCTTGATGATATAAACACTACTTGTTTAATGGCTAGAAATAAAGACATATGGTTGTGGCTTAAAAAATTATGTCATGTGAAGTTTGACAACATGATTAAGATAAGCAATAAAAGGAAAGTAAGAGACTTATTGAGCATGTGTAAAAATTGTCGAAAAGGTAAAATGACAAAGTCTAGTTTCAAGAGAAAAAACCCATACATCTAATGCTATTCTAGAATTAGTCCATACTAATCTATGTGGACCCATGAGAACAAAGAGTTACTATGGTGATAGATATTTCATTCTCTTTATTGATGATTATTCTAGAATGATGATAGTTATGTTCTTAAAAGAAAAATTAGAAGCATTCAAGATGTTTAAATGGTATAAAGTTATTGTAAAAAAACAAAGTGATAAGGAACTAAAATGATTAAGATCAGATAGAGGAGGAGAATTTGTTTCTAATCAATTCACTAACTTTTGCAATGAATATGGAATTAAAAGAAATGTTTCTACACCAAGAACACCACGAAAAAATGGGATTGTCAAAAGAAGAAATAGATCTATTGTTGATTGTGCAAGAACACTGATGATTGAGAAAAGCATAACTCAAACATTCTAGAGGGAAGATGTCAGTACTGTTGTCTACACATTGAATAGAGTACAATTAAAGAAAGACACCTTATGAGCTATGGTATGGTTACACAGCCAATGTAAGTTACTTCAAAAATTTTGGAAGTTAATGTTATATTTTGAAAGATGATAGAAATGGAAAGTGTAGACACCCTAAAATGGACAGGCTTGCGACTTTACATTAAAAACACTAATTTTCATCTATTAATTAATGGTTTTTTAAACATTAATTAATCATCTATTTTCTTCTAAATTCATTCCCCAAATCATCTAATCAAATTCCCAAAATTAATTAAATAATTAATTTTATTTAATTAATTAGCTTTAATTGATTAATTATCATTAATTATTTAATTAAACTCAATTTCCTATAGTTTAAATCCAAATATTTAAACTTACTAATTAAATTCTTCCAATTAAATTAATTTCAATTAAATCAATTTAATTTTATCAAATAAAGCAATTCTTAATAAAAAAGAATTCAATTATCTCACATGTTGAAAATAATTATTAAATAAATGAATTAAATATTCATTTATCTTCAAAGAGATAACTCCAATCAGATCACATGGGTTACTCCACCCATCTCTCCAGTCCACATGGGTAACTTCACCCACATCTTCAGTTCAAAAAGGTAACTCATAATTAGCTCTTCAGTCAACTAAACTCTATCTCCTCTTTACCAAATGAAGAGGTGGAGTTTACTGAGGACCTCTCTAGTTCCTTTTTATCTCAACCATTCATCTCCCTATCTCTGGGATTGATCTCAACCGTTCATATCATCACCAAATCCTATATAATAAACCCTTCATAACCATTTGAAGGATCCAGGATTTCAAGCTCTCATGCGACATTACTCCATCAGTTTGGTTCTAGCATTCAAGTCATCTTGCGATCACACACCCATTTCAATTAGCAACTTCTCAACACTTCTCAATCATAGACGCTGCCCCGCCAATACTGAGCAGCAAGAACAGCGTTTCAGAATGAGTAGAGAGAAACAATAGAAGCTTCAAGCATCGTGGGGTTTGCATTCATTTTTTTTCCTTTCTCTTTCTTGTACATTTTATTGATTATGTTTCATTGTTATTCATTTTAGTAGTATCGTGTATTTGGTTTATATCAATTGTGAAACCTTTGCTACTGACCCTTGCCTTTGGAAAGCTTGGGAACCACGGATCACAATCAAAGAGAGGTGTACATTTTGGTGAACTCAATGTGAACAAACATCCCAAATATCTCTTGCAAATGAAGAACCAGATTGATCAACCATGGCCGTACGGTCATAAATTTAAAAATCTGACTTTTCTTTGACATTTGTATTATTTTGCAATTGCTGGTATTTTACCGCAATCAAAAAAAATATGTCACAATCGACTGGTTTAATACCGTAATTGATTTCAGGCTTTCGTAGTATTATTCTATCTATTTCTATCTTCATTCTTTAGGTACTTTGCCGTAATCGTCTGATTTGTGCCGCAATTGAATGAATTTTGCCACAGTTGCCCGATCCGTGCCGCAATTGACAACATTTAGCCACAGTTGCCAGTGCTTTACCGCCATTGATAAAATTTTACCACAGTTGCCAGAAGTTTGCTGCAATTGTAGAAAATATTGTAGAATCAGATCCAAATCTTGCGTCTATCTGTTGCTAATTTGACATTTTTTCAGTTTCTATGCAGGATTGGATCAAATCACAGAGGACAGAGAAGGGTAAGTTTTGGTAAGCATCATTCATTATTTCAAAGTTGCGTATATTCTCATTTTGAAAATAATTCTTTTTTGGTACTAACCTGTTTAAACAAAGTAAAATAAAAGGAATTCATTTGTCAATTTGGGTTTAAAAAGAATAGTACTTGCAAAACATATCACACCTCATATTTTGGATTTGGGCTTAAAATTGACGTGAGGATTAAAACTGAACAAAGGCAAAAAATCTCTCAATTTGGTACATTAAAATTGAACAAGCAATCAACACCTACTTTTAGGCTTAAAATTGAACATTGGTGCTTGTATGGTGGTGTAGCTTAGTTCACATTTCAAACTTTGGAGCTTAATCGATTTACCATGTGTCTTGAGTTTTGGGTGCACTTGCACAAACTGTTAGATTACAAACCTTTATAATTTTTTAGAAAGGCCTATCTGGGGAATGCATTTCTTCCTTGGAGAATGACCTGAAAATGGTAATCCTTTTGATTGGTATATAAACAAGGCACGAACCAAAGTTCGGTCTTATCTAGCTAAGCTCGGGCAAGGTGTGTTGATAATAGTCTAGATCGGGTGAATATCCCTAAGGAGCCAACGTGGTCAACTAGGATCTTAAGTGAGTCACACACGTACAAACTGATTGGAGAGACACCACGGAACCTTACTACAACCTTGATTAATTAGAGGCCAACCCATTTTACCTCCGAATAGATACCTTATTATAGTGCAAGGGGTTGTAGAATTTCCCCCCAAGATTCCCAACATATGTGTCCCATGGTATTTGTGTAGTGAAAGAGATCATCACTCCATGATAATAATACCTGGAGACAGCAAAAACACGGGCACCTACGTCGTGGACCTTCATGTCCTAGTAGCATGACAATTGTTGTGTGAGCTAATGAACATTCAAGCATTGGGCCTATAACATTGTATTCTGAATCCATTGACGTAGATTAATCTGACTGTTCATTGTTGAGACCTCGTGATATCCTTGCAACTTGAAAAAGTTGTAGAACATACACAATTTCAGTCTTCATTCTTCAAAACACAGTGTCTATTGTGCTTGTTCCTTTGATCAGTTTCTAAAAATGCAAAACAAAACATCCAAACTGTCAAAATGAGCCAAACGTATTAAAGTCTATGGTTGTCAACGTCAACTATCTTGCAAATCAGAAGCATTGTAGAAAAAAATTCAAAAATATCAAGCAGTGATACTTATCCTCTAGTCTTTTTTAGACTGTTCCTCATTTACCACAATTTCCCACATTGTGCCACAATTGAAGGAATTTTTCCGCATTTGATTTGTTTATTGCCTCAATCATCGTGTTTATTACCACAATCGGTGATAAACTACTACAATCGACTAGTTATTTTACCACAATCAGTGAAATTGTACCGCAATTGACCAGATATACTATATTCCTATTTTGAACTAAAACCTTGAAAGAATTCTTCATTTGGTGTCCAAAAATAGTGTCTATCCCAAGAAAATGTGAATAACATTGTGTGTATCTCTAAACATTAAAAGATTACCTTTTCTCTATAAAGAACGATTATTGTCAAAAATATTGCTAGTTCGAAAGCTCAAACTCAAAATATCTTGATCTCATCATATCAAACATCATCATCTTTATCAAATTGACTTTGTCCAAGACAAAGGTTGGAAAATCTTATCTTTTATCATCACCACTTTGAGATAAAGTTATATCAAAATCTGTCCTTAGAATTACCCTTGTCCAAAACATAACTCAGACTTTTCTCAGAAAGGATCTTCTTCTTTGTTTTCTTTATATCACTTGTTTTAGTTACAAAACCTAGACCACACTATGTCTCAAACACCTCATGGAGGACCTTACACAAGGTCTAAGGCTAGAACTCAACCTGATGAGTCATATATATCAACCGTTTCCCCACTTGGGAAACAGAGCAAGAGAACGATCCCTTCATGAACACCAGTTCTACTCTTTTCATTTAACAACCCTGTGGGGTAGCTTTTTTCCAAGATATCACAGAAGAAGAACTTGAAGATGTGGAACAAGATGCTTACTCCACCAAATTAGTTGACGTTGTTATAGAGAGGAACCCAGAACGTTACTTGGCCATGCTAATAAAGAAGGGAGTAAAAATCCCTGCTGAATTCAGTGTATCGACTATATGTCCCAAAAACCCTCTCGTAGTTTAGAATACTACTCAGCTTCCTCAGATACTACCTATTGTGTCTCCAATCTTTCCACGATTAGTTTTACACACATTGACATAGACTATATCCAATCAAACCAATGACCCGACCAGGGCTAGTACATCATCTACTCAAAGCATGACAGACTCACAACTAAGTGTACCCATGGTCACTATTATGCCTCCACCTTTGGTCTCATGGCCAAGACAATCAAGCTCTCATGCTATGCCTTCCATCCCACCAAACACCAACTTTTCTAAAACTATGCCGCTACTACAATCCATTTACACTAGTCTTGGGATCAACACCTGATGCCCACAAGGATCCATCTCTGCAGGACCTTTTTATAGTCAAGGCCCGCCCAAGGCTACATCTTTGCCCATTATGACACCAATCCAACCTCCACAACAACAACCCTAGCTTTAGTAGCCTCAGTTCCAACCACTGCAATAGCAACCCCAGCTTCTGTTGCCTCAATTTCAACCCCTGCAATAGCAACCCCAGCTTCAGTTGCCTCAAATCCAACCTCAGTGACAACAACCCCAGTTTCAACCCCAACCTCAACAGAAGTAATACCAACCCCAGCAGTATCAACCCAAGTTTCAATCACAATAGCAAGTGCATCAAAACCCACCATGGGTTACTCATGTCCCTCCAGCTACAAATCACTCGGTGGGGAATCAATATCAAGTCCCTAGGATGAAATCCTATGTTCCTACTCAAGGGACACATAGGCGCAGCCTCATACCCACCACAGCACAAAGGAATGTCCACACACACCAACCTCAATATCAAACAGACATGTTAATGCAACAAATGCAAACCCTTCAAACCCAAATAATGGATATGCAAAATCAGGCAAAAACTAAATCCTATACTACAGAAGATTTATACCCATACCCCTTTGACCATTCTCTTCGCATGTCTCCATTCCCAAATCACTTCTCGGTACCAAAATTTGAAAAATATAGGGGCAGTACCAACCCTATTGAACACATCTGAGAGTTTTTTTCTAGTTGCATCGAAGTTTCTCATGATGAGACATATCTAATGCGATTGTTCCCACAAAGTTTGGCTGGACCAGAAATGGAATGGTTCTCACATCTACCTCATGGCATTCAGTCTTGGGGAGAATTGGCTAAAAATTTCATAGCTCACTTCCACCATAACATCGAGCACAAGGTCAGCATCAAGGACCTTTGCAACATTAAACATAAGGATGGCGATTCTTTTGTGAAATTCCTATAGAGATGGAGGAATACAACAAACCGTATAACATATGATGTGCCCGAACAAGATTTAATAGTCATGTTTGTTGAAAACCTAATTCCAGACATGTCATTCACAATAGAGTTACAGTTAGCTCTAAACTTCACACAACTCATCGAAAGAGGAGTTCATTGTGAGCAGAATTTAGTCAAATGAGGAATCCTTGCAGATTCCACACAAATGAATACGAATAAGACTGTAATGGAAAAATCTAAATGGTGAAACAAAAACAAAAATGTCACTAGCGATGGTGTCATTGATGTAAAGACAGTCAACTATGCACAACCCAAGGTGTCACTGCAAGGTGCACCTGTGGCAAACTAAAAACCCACAGGGCCCACTCAACAAGCATACACCCAAAACCAACCTCCCCCTGTACAAGCCGTCGCTGTGTCAAACAATCAATAATAGAATCAACACAAACCATAATTTCAATTCTAGCAACGAGAATCCACACCATTAGGAGAGTTGATAGAATTAGCTTTACACAAGTTGATATAATCAAACACTATCACTCTCCCATAAATTAGGGACTTGGAACAAGATGAAAACAAACCAAGGTGGTATAATGACAAAGATTTCTGCGAGTTTCACCGGGTGAAAGGGTACAAAATGACCAACTACTACTGATTGAAACACGCTATCCAAGATCTCATTAACACAGGGATCATCAATGTGATGAATACTCAAACCAAAGGCACAACTGATCACACTATATTAAATGATACCTTTCATGATCACAACAAGGGAAAAATCTCTGGGTCTGGTGGACAAACGAAACAAGTTAACTATACATATGCCAATAGTGATAATGTCATCAATTGCCTCAATCCTTTAGATAGCCATGTGGCTACAATCACTATCAAAGACCAAGGTAACAATTGTGTTGTAACAATGTGTCGTGCTAGAGTCATCTTGCAAGGAGTACCATCCTCAACTACTACATCGACCAATCCTATAGCAAACTCAGATCCACAAACAAGCATAGTGGACCAGCTAAAGCGCACACCTGCCCAGATCTCTATGTTTGACCTATTGTGCATATCTCTGTAGCATAACTTGGCACTTGACCAAGCACTTCAGAATGTAGCTGTCCTAAGGGACATAACACCTGAGAGCTTCCAAACGATGGTCAACCATATAGAAGCTAAAAAACATGCCACATTCATAGACCATGATGTGCCACCACATAAACCCCTCCATAATGATCCTCTACACTTACTTGTCTAGATCCACAAAAGCGCTATCCGTAGGGTCCTTATTGATGGTGGAGCTGGGTTAAACATATGTACTCTAAAGTTAATCAAGCAACTGGGATATTCAGAATCAAACATTGATGTCACAAGGAGGTTAAATGTCAGAGCCTATGATGAAGAGGAAAGGTCCTCTAAGGGTATTATCATTCTACCTATTCGCATTGGTCTTGTGGTAAAAAACACACCCTTCCAAATCTTAGACCTTGAGTTGGGATACAACATGTTACTACGGAGACCTTGGATACATGAAATGCAAGTTGTACCTTCAACATACCATCAATGCATCAAGTTCCCACACCAGGGAGAGGAGATCATCATAGAGGGAGATCCAAATCCCTTCCAATATTGTAATGTGGTCCAAATCAGCACTGATAACTAGGTACCATCAAACCAAGATGCAAGAATCCCATCCTCTGTAGATTCAAATCCCAAAGATGTCACACGAGCAGTGGGAAAGATAGTCATTAAACAAGATGCAAGTATCTCATCCTCTTCAGATTAAAATCTTAAAGATATCACACAGAAAGAAGGAAAGATATCCATCATGGACAAGGGTTGTGGTGAATACATATATGAAGAATCTTTTACCATCACGCACATGCCTCAAAGCCCAAGAACTCATGGCATGCCACAACCTGTTATTATAACAGAAAATCTATAGCCTATTCTATTTAGATGTCCACCCACAACCTTTGTCCATTGGGGAGACATAGCGGAAGAAAATATTTTTGAACAAGACATCAATACCTGGTTATACCAAGATACCCCAAAGACAATCCAGCCTCCATTACCTTTGTCAAACTATGGTAATGGTTACACAATGATACAAAGATTTGGGTATGATGGTACAACTAGACTGGGGGAAAGACAACAAGGCATATACTAATTGCCTCTTCCACCAACACAAAGAGACACAAGAGGTTTGGGATATAGACAAAGCACTAGTCCTGTGATCCAAGACATTCAAGTCAATCAAGAGAAAGTAGGAGAGATGCACCGGGGGCACAACATAGAGCATGTCCTAATAAGAAACATATTATCGTAGTTGTTTCCCATCGAAGAGGGAACCACACAATCCCAAATAAACCTACATAGAAATCAACGATAACCAAGGAGTGAGACATCAGATGAAAATTCCATTGAGATTGACTCCCATGAGTATGAGTGGAGATCCCTCCATGACTCTGAACTATCAATCCCATATTTTTCCCCTCGGGCTGACATTATCATAAATCTAGCAGACCTATTTGACCAACTGACCATCACCGAACAACCCTGTGTAGACAAACATGTCATCTATTAGACCTCAAGTGGTGCATCCACCTCACAGTCCAATTTTGTAGGCACCATATTAGCAGTCCCATTCAGTCAACCAAAGCCAAATAGTAGTGAAAGTGTCTGTCTTGTACACCCTGAGCTTATAGAGTGAGATCAACAAGGGCCACCTAATCTAGATTTCTTCGAGAACAATGAGGTGATAGCTCATTTCATGGGACTAAGGGAAGGCATTCTATCAGGAGACCACAAGTCAGGCTTCCCCATTGACCTAGATAGAGTAGCATATTTTGGGGAGGAAGCTCCTCTTTCCAGTCCACAAAAGAAAAAAGAACAAAAGAATAAAAAGATAAAAGAAGATGTATCTTCTAGTGAAAAACATACTGAGGTGCTAGAATATGGAAAGAAGGAACTCCTCCCCTTGATAGAGGAGAAATCAGCACTTCTAGCCGAAGAGACAGAGGAAGTCAACTTGGGAGATGAAAAGAACCCGAGGAACATAAACTTGGCAAAATCACTCACCCCTGAGGAGAGAGAATAGTTCATCGGTTTCTTCAAGGAAAGAATTATCAACTTTGCATGGTCCTACTCAGATATGCCAGGATTGGATCCAGAGTTAGTGCTACACCATCTCCCATTGATACCCAATTCCAAACCTATCAAACAAAAGATGAGAAAGATGCATCCTCACGTTACATTGCTAGTCAAGGTAGAACTGAAAAAGATCCTAGATGCTAAATTCATCAGACCTATACCATATGCAGACTGGATATCTAATTTGGTATTGGTTACAAAGAATAGTGGTCAGATACAAATTTTCATAGACTTCAGGGACCTCAACATAGCATGTCTCAAGGATGACTTTCCTTTACCAAACATTGATATGATAGTAGACCTAACTGTCGGACATAAAATTCTATCACTCATGGATGGATTTTTAGGTTACAATCAAATAAGGATCATGCCAGAGGACTAACACAAAATAGCTTTCACATGTCCTTGGGGAACATATTGTTGGAATGTCATGTCCTTTGGTCTAAAGAATGCTGGAGCGACATATCAAAGGGCTATGACGACTATATTTCATGATCTCATCCACAAGACAATGGAAGACTATGTGGATAAAATACTAGCCAAATAAATACTTTGAAAGGATCATCTACAGGTTTTGGGACCCATCTTTGACAGAATGAAGGAATTCAAAGTCCATCTAAACCCAAAAAAGTGTGCATTCAGTGTCAGAGGGAAAATTACTGAGATTCATAGTATCACATAGGGGAATCGAAGTGGATTCCGCAAAGGTCAAAGCAATATTGGACATGCCTCCACCATCAAACCTAAGACAACTTAGAGGGTTACAAGGAAGGCTCCAATCGATCAGATGCTTCATAGCTCAACTGGCAGACAAGTGCCACCCATTCCAACATCTATTGCATAAAGACATCAAGTTCATATGGACAGAGCAATGCGAATAGGCATTTCAGATATTCAAAGGCTACCTTCTTAAGTCCCCTATATTGGTACCACCAGTACAAGGTAGAGAATTTATTCTCTATATCTCAGCGATGAAATCAGCATTAGGTGTACTCTTTGCACAACATGATGACACAGGAAAAGAGAGGGCCATCTACTATCTAAGTAGGACTTTGGTTGGATATGAGCTAAACTATACGCCAATTGAGAAATCATGCCTGGCAGTTATTTTTGCTTCCCAGAAGCCAAGACACTATATGTTGAGTCACCAAATGAAATTTTTCATACATATTGATCCTCTCAAATACCTTCTAAGCAAATCAGCGCTCACTGGACGACTGGAAAAATGGGTAATGATCTTAAGTGAGTTCGACATTGAGTACATAGATAGAAAGGCCATCAAAGGACAAGTAATCGTAGATCAACTAGCAGAGGCGCCAATTTAGGACCACCAGCCTATTATATCTGAATTTCCTAAAAAATCTATCATGACACTACAACCGGCGATTGAGGTATGGCAACTTTATTTTGATGGATCGTGTATGAACCATGGTGTGGGGGCAGGAATAGTTCTTATCACCCTAGATCATGATACAATTCTAAAGTCTTTCAGACTTAACTCCCAATGCACCAACAACATAGCAGAATATGAAGCATTGGTCATTGGCTTAAAGATAGCCATTCAATGGAGAATCAAGAACTTTAAAGTCTTTGGCAATTCGCAGTTAGTCATCAGTCAGGACAACAATGATTATATGACCAAAGATGAGAAGCTCATACCATACAGAGCACAGATGGAAAGACTGCGCACCAAGTTTCATTACATTCTCTTTGAGAAAGTCCCAAGAGCATAGAACAAAGTGGCAGATGTGATGGCTACCATAGCATCATTGATTGATATGCTAGGTAATGATACCAAGTTCCAGTTTCTAGTGGAGAAACTCTTGGTGCACTCACATTAGTCATCTATCATAAAATCAGCATGTGTCCTTGTTGGTCCTGAGTCCCCATGGTACCAAGATGTCTATAGCTATCTCCAAAATAATGTCTTACCTCCAAACTTGTCCAGGAACCAGAGAAAAGCCCTCATCTGCCAAGCCTCTAGGTATACCATCCTCTCGACTACTCTAT
Source organism: Thuja plicata (assembly GCA_018584345.1). Classification (NCBI taxonomy): domain Eukaryota; kingdom Viridiplantae; phylum Streptophyta; class Pinopsida; order Cupressales; family Cupressaceae; genus Thuja; species Thuja plicata. Next base: position 1,161,637 of record MU228305.1, read on the forward strand.
ATAAAAAAAGTCTAGATGGAATGTTACTACAATGTCTCAATTCCATGGAATCCCAGAAAGCTTTGTACGAGGTACATGAAGGAATTTGTGGAACCCACAAAGGTGGCAACAACTTAGCTAAGAAGATAATCTACATGGGATACTATTGGTCCACAATAGAGATAGATGCACACAAGCATGTTCAAAGGTGTAGATAGTGTCAAATTCATGGAGACCTCATCCATGCACCAACATAGGAACTAAATCCCATCACATCACCATTACCATTTTCAATGTGGGGATTTGACCTAGTGGGAAAAATCACACCTTCAACAAACAGACACAAGTACATCATAGCAGCAACGGAGTACTTCACCAAGTGGGTGGAAACAATTCCCCTCACTTATATCATTGGAAAGCAAATAGTAGTGTTCATACTTAACCACATTATCTGTCGATACGGGATCCCCCAAACAATCCTGATAGATCATGGTACACCTTTCCAAAACAAGGATGTTGAAGACCTATGTGAGTAGTTCTACATCAAACAAGGGTTCTCCTCATTTTAATACCCTCAAGAGAATGGCCAAGATGAAGCTACCAATAAAACAATCTTGAAGATTCTGAAGAAAATAGTAAATGAATCAGGGCGAGACTGGCATTTATAGCTTAGTCCCGCATTATGGGCATACAGAACTAGTGTGAGAACACCTATAGGAGAAACTCCTTTCTCCCTAGTCTATGGATCAGAGGTGATATTACCCCTTGAAGTAGAAATCCCATCCCTGAGGATATTATTGAAGAACCTAGTTTCAGATGAAGACTATAGGGTAGCAAGGCTCAACAAAATAGAGTTACTAGATGAAAGAAGGCAACATGCCTTCGACCACTTACAAGGCTATCAGAATTGCATTAGAAGGAACTATGATAAGAAGGTAAAGTCATGAACATTTGAGGTAGGAGACCTTGTCCTCATGGAAAATTAGAAGAATCAAGAAGAGAGAGTCAAACCTGGTAAGTTTGAGCCTAAGTGGCTAGGACCATTTGTTATTGCCAACTCTACTCAGAGTGGGGCATTCATACTAGCAACACCAGAAGGAGATCAGCTCCCTGGCTACATCAACAACATGCACCTAAAGAGGTTCTTCCCTTAAAAGTTTCTATGGTTAAGGCATTTATCTACATATCCAGAAAATACCAAAAAATCAAAAATACAAAAGTTACCTTGGTGAAAACCTGGCAATCAGGCACCTTGGCGACATAAAAAAAAAAAGAAAGCAAAAAAAGAAAAAAAGTAAATAGAAAACAAAATCACTCTCTTAGTGAAAACCTGGCAATCATGCACTATTGAGTAGGTACCTTGGTGAAAACCCAGCAAATAGGCGTCAAGTGTTCAAATCCAACTTCACCATCAATAAGCTCCAAAAGCTTGAGCACACTTCAAAATGCAAGACTGACTATCCCAAGCAATATCTAGAAGCATGATCCCCTCTGAGCACCAAGCACTTACCCATGGTTAATACTGGTCCACCAGACTAGAGGGCGATTCCAAATGTCCTGATAAAATCCTAAAAATTGAAAAACTCATCAAAAATCCTAAAAGGATCAAAAATCAAGAGAAAATCAATCTTCATCAAAATACATTCAAAAAATTGCAAAATCGAAAGCAATAAAACCAACTCGGTTATCAAGAGAGCAAGGGGCAATCGCACCTAGTCAATCAATGTCACAATCATGAGCTTTTCAAATCATCATTGGGCTCATCTGACACAGCTTTATCGATCTATCAATTCAATCAACAAGTAGCAGGTGACCAAGCCAAACTATCAATGGTCACAATCATGAGCTTTGTGAACCAGCATTGGGCCCATCTAACACAACTTGATCAGCTGCCAACATGATCAAAGCAATCAAATCTATCAATCAAAACTGTCACAATCATGAGCTTTGCGAACAAGCATTGGGCACATCTGACATAGCTTGATTAGCTGCCAACATGATCAAAGAAATCAAGCCAACCAAGCCTATCCAAATAGTTTGAGCCAATCAAGAGAATCCAACTGCATCGAGGAACCATACAAAAATGTTAACTAGGTCAATCAATTCGGTCAAATGTTAGTAAATATTTCATGGTTATGATTCTTACGCTACTCCAGGATCCACCATGTGAGGAGAGTAGCTATGATAAATCATGACTTATTTTCTTTGATTTTTGTCTGTTGAATGTTCACTTTGATTTTAGGGCCATGATGATTTAGGATAAATGTAGTAGGCATTGTCACTTATCTGGTAGCCGCACAGTTCCATGATCTGAGCTTAACCCTGGGAAAGAATTGGACTTTCCTTCTCTTTTATTTTTCTTGATTGGTTTATAGAATCAAGAGCTCGCAGCACTATTCAGATGGACTCTGAATACATTGGAGTTCTATCTTGGTTTCTATGGTCTTTCCCTTTATGTTGCAAACAAGAGCTCACGATGCTATCCAGATGGAATCTACGGGTGTAGGAGTTCTATCTTATTTTCTTGGCTTTCCCTTTCAAAAATCAAGAGCTCACAGTGTTATCCAAATGGACTCTGGGTGCATAGGAGTTCTATCTTGGTTTCTTTGTTTTAGATTAATTTCAAAGGACAAGTGGTATCTAGATGGTTAATATCTGGGTGCTTTTGGCTCTCTTTCTTTTCAAATATGGAACATATTTGAACCCAGATGGTCAATATTTGGGTGCACTATGGGTCTCTTTCTATTCAATCTCTCTACTTCTTCCGCTATCAAGAGTTCATGGCGGTATCCAGGTGGTATGTGATCTAGATCATTCGATGCTCTTTTGGAGTATCAGAAAATACAAAAAAAGATGCAATGATGACAAATATTGGAAACAAGGGCAGCGACTTGGGACATTCATCCTTTCTATGAGAACATATCTATCCAAAAATGCAAAAAAAAAACTTTCTATCATTACATTCTATTAGATCAATCTCAGAGCACATCTATCCAAACTAACTTCTTTCTAACTAACGCATGCATTACTCAAATATTTTTTTGCATTACATTCATTTCATTTAAATACATCAGAAAAGAAAAACATATAGTAGTTGCATACATGATATATCATAACATCACAGGCATTCATAAAGCATCTCATATAAACATGCATTCCATTTACACCATCCTGCATGACATGTCAGTATTATAGGAAAAATAAATCATCCATGTACAAGTTTGCATAATATAAACATAATGCATATTCATCTCATCATCTAAAAACATCATAAGAATGTAGAATCATTCATATAAACAAGTAAAACATTGCACATCATATCAAAAACATAGCTGCATCTCATGTAAATCAAAATATATAAGTACAAATGAAGGGTCGCAAGTCTGATCAAAGAAGGTAATCACATATATATCAAATATCAGTGTATCAGGATACAAAAATGGTACTACTCAGAGTATACAATGAATCACTAAAAAAATGGTACATGGAACATGGTCGACAAGAGCTACCCCCACCCTCACCAGGAGGCACACGAGGGGGAGGCATATCAAAATCTGTCCAGTGAGAGGACCCAAGAGCTCTGACACCACTACTCTGAGAATGTTGAGCCCTGTTGAATCTTTGGGATGATGTGTAACTAGGCACCCTCTGTGCCACAGGAACTGCACCCTCATAATGACATCTCCAGTAGTCAATCTCTCTTTGAACCTCTCAACCAGATCTGTAGTACCTATCCAAAATATCTCTATGGGCAACATCCTATACACTATCAATGAAAGAGTGGACCTCGGCCTAAGCCTGTTTCTCTCTAGACTCAGCTGCTGTAACATGAGCCTCCAAGGCAGTCGCACGTGCATCAAATAAGGAAAGTCAGGCCTATAGATCCTGAACCTACTGGGTGAGGCACTCCACCTCCAAGGGATCATCATCCATACCACCCATGGAAACATCCATATCACCCTCCTCCATCCTATCCCCCAGTCCCTCATCTCCTCTCTGTCTCAGAACCCAAGAATCATCTGCACTCTCTGAACTCTCCCCTGTGCTACTCCCAGTACTGCCACTATCCCCAGAGGAACCTGTCTTGGCACTTTTCTCATCTAGAGCCTCCACGTCTATATCCACAATCTCCACATCAACATCCTCAATAATAACTCTATCCTCATGTCTGGGAGCCAAAACTGCAGCTGTCCTCCTGTGAACCCTCCGTACCAACTGAGGTGCCTCCTCCTCTATAGCCTCCTCCTCCTCTATGATAGCACCCAACCCAACTCTGGGAGCACTAGTCTGTCCCCCACCACCAGCATCCCCAGGACCAAGATCATCACCTCCATCATCTCCTCTCCCCCGTCCTCCATCTCTCCCTCCCCTACCTCTACCACCACCCCTCCCTCCATCACAGCCTCCCCTACCACGCCATACCCATCAGGCCCTCCTCATGACAGTCCTGGGAATAGGATGTGAGACATCTGTCAGTGCAACAGGCTGATGCTGCATCCAATGGACATCATATTGTGGTGTAGTGCCTGTAAAAGACAAACTCAACTATCAGTACAAGAGCGGGTAAAGACATAAGTATCAAAACAAGATATGAGAAAGAATCAAAGAGTAGAAAGGAAGTACATAAGTAATCAGAATAAGACAAACCTAGGTCTATAGTGGCAGAGCACCAGGTCCATGCCACAGGAATCAATCCCAAAAAATTAGTGCAAGCAACATCAAGTGATACGACACCACCCCACATGGCAGTATCCCTCGATCTCTGAGCAAAGTAGGTGTAAGAATCAGATACATCCTTATGCTCTCCAAACTCGTGTAACACCCTGTCGGTGCTATGAAAATATATCATATGGATGTGACCAGTCACGCAACCAATCAAGTATCTCCACTACTGACAAAATGGGAGATGGATGTCCTCTCCATCCCAGATAGGACAATCTCTATACGGCCTCCAAATAAAATATGGAATCATATCCAACTACTGACACCAATATGTCAGGTGACCCATGTGTGTCTGAACAATAGCACCATCATACATAAACATATATGGCCTATCCGCTGGGAGAGCACGGGCACCAACAGGATGACAGACTGCAATATGCTCCAATGCCCAAATCTGTAGCAAAGTAGCACCACAGCCGAGTGACTTACCATCAAGGTAAGCCACATACAACATGTGAAAATGCATGTGGGCCAACATGCATGGACCCCAAGAAAAAATGGTATGGTCCCGGACCATACTCTGCAAGTCACTACCAAAGCTGACAGAAAAACCATGCTGTCGATGATCGGGGCATAGAATCCCACATATCAAACTACCCAGCAACGTGGATAGTCTATCAAGGCCTAACCCGAACCTAGACCAAGGAATGTCATAGTCACCAGCAAGCCCAAGCTGATCCTGGGGCAATCCAAAAATCTTAGTCAATGCGACAACACCAGTGCATGTGGAATACTCCACAAGCTCGCCCTGGATAGGAAGTTGGAGGATGCGATACACATCCTCCAAAGTAACGGTACACTCCCCGGTAGGTAGCCAAAAAGTGCACATCTCTGAATGCCATCACTCTACTAGAGCAGAGATCAGACCCCTATTGGTTGTGATCTCGGGCATATAACATAACTAATACAAACCAAGTTCACAAAGAACTGACCTCTCATCCTTGGTCAGCTGGACTCTATAAATAGGTCTCGCCGGCCTGGACGCCCGACAATGCAAGATCCACCCAGTGAACTACACATACAATAAAATCTGAAAATTATCAGTTTCAGTCATTGAGGAAAGTAACAAAAGAAAGAAAAAGTAGATAAAAGACAAGGACATCAGGCAAACAGTGTTAAAAAATCAATTGCAGTAATAAAGCATGGCATATACGGTACTTTTAAGCGATTGTGAAACACAAACAATAAGTGCGGCAAACAAATTGCAATTGCAGCATTTTACAAATACAAGTGCGGCACACTTATCAATTGCGGTAATTAACTGACAATTGTGGCATTTAAACCACGCTCAATTGTGGCACACATGGCTTTTTTTCTAAAAAGTATAAAATTTAAATGTAATAAATGACACGCAAAGCAAGAAAACTCACCGGACGTCCAGAGCTAGCTGGTTTGCGGTATGTATGGACTCGGTTTGAGATGTGTGTGGCACTAGGAAGGCCAGCCATTGCTCAAAAATAGAAGAAAATAAGGCAAAAATCAGAAAGCCAACTCACCAAGATTACTAGAGCTCCAAGTCACAAATTGACAAATGAAGAGCTCTCCTCGCTACTTATAGGGGTTTTGAAAAACCCTAATTTCACTAGTAAGTTCAAAAATTCTTCCCTGTCCCCGAAAACTTTGAAGGTCAATTACAAGGGCATATTAAAGTATTTTTTAAATCTATCAACTACCCAGTTCCAGAAATTGCAGTTTCAACAAATCTACGCTCGTCTCACGACTTTTCACTCAAATTTGTTGAGGGGGCATAAATACACCTACTACTACTAGGGCAAGCTGGGGAAAAATCAAAGAATCTTTCACACACTACGATAAGTCACATCGCATCAAAAAGGGGCAAATGTAGAGAAAATGTATACACCCTAAAATGGACAGGCTTGCGACTTTACATTAAAAACACTAATTTTCATCTATTAATTAATGGTTTTTTAATCATTAATTAATCATCTATTTTCTTCTAAATTCATTCCCCAAATCAT
>MU228305.1:1174765-1197503 GCA_018584345.1 Thuja plicata
AGGAGGCAACAGGTCACTTCAATCACGCTTGCAGAGAAAACAATCCATGTTTGTTTTTGTGAGTTTCTTGATTGTGTAATGACTATGTTGGGTTTTTTGTTGAATTGAGAGGTCACATTCGACATCAAACAATGGTCACATTGCTGCAAAATGTATGAGACTATGGACTAGAAAGTCTAGAGGATGGACTAACTCTAAAATGACATGCTTACACTGTCATAAAGTTTGTCATCTCAAAAAGGACTACAAAGACCGAATGACAGAGACAAGAACATACCCTAATGGAAACACCATGGAAGATATCCGAAGGGCTAGAGAGAAGATGTGGATAAAATCTTCAAGCAATGATGAAGCTGGAATGAGAAATGCAAATGGTGACACCCCATCCAATGGATCCGGTGACATCACCAACCCCACCTAAGAAGAACAAGTAAGTATGGAACAACATTAATCCTGAGCTATTACTTTATATCAGTTTCATAATATGATGAAATAATTCCAAATTAGCATAAGATAGATGTATCATGCTTATACTTGTTGAAAAATGTGAAAACTATGTCTTCAGGCATATATACTGAAACCCGTCGGTATACACTTAAAGGAAAGACTGCCTATATTACTGAGAGACATCAGTTACAAACAAAAGTTATTAGTATTGACTGAGACTCATTGGTAAACAAGCACATGAACAAGTTTTCTATGTTACCAAAACCTATCGGTAAATACTAAAGTCAACTTTGACTACTCAGAATGTTGTAAGCATGACCGATGGTAATAAAGTCTTCATTGATGAAATCAGTCTTCAAACACTGACAAGTTGGTGAGCATTTATTATATGTGCTTTAGGGAAATGGCTATAAATAGGGTATCAAAGTGACTCATTTGTCACGACACCTAGAGAAAAGTGAGCAGAGGCAATTTTGAGCAGAAAGAAACCAAGTTGTAGAGAGATCACGACTCGACCACCAAGCACTCTGAAACAATTTAGAGATATATGAAAACACAATAGTAAGTTCTATAGACCGATAAATATGTTCTTTACGCATTTACATAGAAGCCCTAATTTCTAAAAATGGCATCAACATCATGATCTATAAATGCTAATATGGCTAAGAAGGATGAATTCAAACTCATCAAAAACAATGCATGTAAGGAACCCAAATATAAGATTCATCCAGAGGTTTCCTCACAGCCCAATGATGCTGGTGTGTTCTCACGCATACAAGCTAGGGTTTTTCTAGTTGAGGACGTTCAATCCTTCATAGACTACAAGATTTCAGAGATTGGAATAGTAGAGATGGAAGAAGCTTACCAGAAGCTTTGTAATGAAGATGGAACACTTAAGGATGAACACAAACACATTGAGGTAAAAGGTCTTAACAATGCCCTAAAGTTTTTGAAGGTTTTCAAAACTGACTGGATTTGGTTAGTGCTAAGTAGAATGCACAATAACAAGTTATGCTTGGATGAACCAAAGGAAATCACCCGAGATTTCATCCATGTGGTCATTGGTTACCCCATAATCGATAAAGTAAAGGCACTCAAGCAACCACCGAAGGCAGAGACCAAAAACATGACAGGAGTGAAATGGGATGGGCGTGGACTGAAAGTGACAACCATAGCCAATGATGAAATTAAGTTTGTTGCATATGTGTTGGGTTATAAATTATTCCAAGCTAGCAGAATAAACAATATTTCATCAGGTGCTATGGATAAATCTTACAAAATAGTGAAGAAAAACACACAGTTAGACTTGTCTAAGTTACTACTGAAACAGTTGAAAGAAAATATCAAGACAATCAGAAATGCAAAGTCAAACACATGTAAGTTTGGCTCATTAATCATGTTAATTTTCTTTTATTTTCAAGAAAATTTCCCATCTGTTGGAGATGTAAAATGGGATAGCACCAAGCCAATAATCGTGCAAATAAATGAGCACATAGATGCTCTAGGAGATAATTTTGAAATTGTCATGGATGAATACTTTAATGTATTCAAAGACTAATTGCAAAAGAGGGTAAGAATCCTTGAGCAACTCATCAAACAATTTAAGGATGAGATATGGTTCATGTTCAACACATATCACACTTACATCAAACCTATAGTAGCAAGAATGACATGGTTGCAACCACTAGAATATGAGATCAACATTGATCTTGCAACAAAGGCAATTTATGCCTTAATCAATGAGCCACTGGACAAAAAGCAACCAAGGTTTGGAACATATGAGGAGGACAAGAAAGGAATTAAATTAGGCCTAGTAGTCAAAAATATTTTGAAAAAGAAGGAAAAAATGGTAAATAATCTCACAAAGATCCTATCTACAGAAGAGCAAGAAGATGAGAAAGATGAAGAGATAGAAAAAGAGGAGGAAACCGAAGAATAGGTGTCTATCATTAAAGATGATGAAAAGACTGACTCAGAGGAAACAGAGTCAGACTCACCACCTCCTCCACCATCAAAGAGACTAATAACTATAGCTACTTCAAGGACCAGAAGCAAAACTTCTGAAGAGCCTACTCCTTCACCTCTTAAGAAAGGAAAAGTCAGGACATATAAGAGAAAATCACTTGCACCAAAGAGAGGACAAAATAAGAAGGGTAGAAAATTCGTCAGAACCTAAGAGGATATCGAGGATACCGAGTGAGATGAAGCCTTAGAGGCATAAGTTTTCAAGGTAAAGGAGCCTAACACCATTGATGACATTTGTGTTTACATTGCAAATTCTAGATCTATTACTAATCCACATGTTAGAAAATGGGGGAAACGAAATCAGGAAGATTAGAATAAGATTGAAGAAGCCATGATAGCTAAGATGTATAACTTCAAATATGTACCTATACAATTTAAAGGAAGTTATGTACCATGAGAAATATTGGATATATTATCTTCCTGTTGGACATTTGATTTGGCAAATGAGAAAGAAATCAAAGAGAGAGTACTTGTCTTTCTAATGTAGTCTGAGTCAAAAAAAGTAGAAATACATGAAATGATGGAGAAACACAAGAAATAATTCTCACCGGAGCTACGAGCATACAAATTTCTTGAAGGCAAGTTGATTGAAATTGAAAAATACAGTCACAATAAATGGTGCAAGATCATGAATAGGCCAGTTGAGAAAGACAGTCCTGACAAAGACCTTCAACAACAAGATGTTGATAAGACAAAAAAAGATGATACATCCATTGAGCTAGATAAAGAGGAAGATGACACAACAGGGAATAAGAATGTAGATATGGTAGATGAAATATGGGATGATACCACAAATGACAACATTGTGGATACCAATGTCATCAACATTACCGATGACCTAGGAAAAGAAATCAATAAGGATGAAGATGTCACTATTATCAAAGATACAACCGACGAACAAGATACAACAATTGATGGAGCACAGGTGATCATTCTAGGTAAACTACCAATATTGATACAAGCTATCAATATCATTCAAGAATCAAGTAAATCAACCGACAAGGAAACTCCAAAGGATGCAGGAGAAGAAGTAAATAAAGATAACACCGATGATTAGAAAAACATTAGAGATACTCAGAATGTAATTGACACTAGCAAGGTTACACAAGGAGATAAGGACAAAGATGTGGATACTCAAGAGAAGAATGAGAACACCAAGGAAGATAATGCAAAGGACTCAAATGAAGGAGACAAACCAAAAGATGGAACTCCTGAGAAAATAGAGAAAGGTGCTACTGACGATGCTAAGGTGAATGTAGAGACATCTGCAAACACCCAATGAGCTAAAACTAATGCAAAGCAGTAGAAAGATGCACAACAAGTCACATCATCAAGTACAACTGAAAAGGCTAAAAAATTAGAAATGGTGCTACACTCCACTAAGTGGAAAAAGAAGAAGAAGAAAACAAAGAAGAACAAGTTGGAGGTTACACTTAACGAAATCATTTAAATACCAAAGTGTGACTAAACTACACTTGACATGGATGCACTACAAGAATATGGAGAGATATGCCAAAGGAATGCATTACAAGAAAATTTGAAGAAACAACATAAGGAATCAATGGTCCTAGAGACAACATGAGACATTCTAGACCAGATTGTACCTGATGTTGATATTGATCAAAGCAAGCCCATAATTGATCAACTATCTATCCTCATCGATGCCATCACAACTCAAAACATTGATGCTGAGAAAGAAATTGAAGAGAGAGCAGAAATGAAGTATCAACAAAATCTTTTAGAGAACATCATCCAAGATGTGGCCGAAAATAAGGTACAGCTCTCAGAATTCATATCAAAATTAGATCCCATTATATCTAAAGCTATAACCTTAATCTAGAAGCTAAGCACAATTGAAAAGTTCACTCAAGAAAATAGTGACAACATAGCTAAGCTGGATACAGATCTAGCAAATAGTGCTAGTAGCATAACAATCGATGGAGAAAATGCAGCCAAATTGAATTATGAAGAGATCATAGAAGTAAAATGGTTAAGGAAAGAGTTATGGGAAGCAGAGACATGATTCAGAGAAGAAGTAACTAAGCTATAGGCTCAATTTCTACCAAATTTCACACTGCTACAACAACATATCAGTTCTACAAGGCAACTGATAGCAACTCTCGAGATGTCTGTAGCCAACATCTATAATATGCATTTCAAGATAACACTTGAGTAAATGGCTCTAGAAAACCTAAAGGAGAAATGGGAGAAAATGATGGAAGACATGAATTATTCCCATTCACACATTTTTTATAAGCTCTAAGGTAAATTGACCTTTTCCCTTAATATCAAATAAAGGGAGAAATGACACTTGTACAAAATATCATTGAAAATGTTATGTACATTTAGTTAGAATGGGAAAAAGGTAGATATGTATATGTACATTCATAAAGGGATAGTGATATGAAGAAAGAAAATATATCTTATGTACAGATATACCAACATATACATAGGGGGTGTCATTAAATGACTAAGGATTATATATGTTGTATATACTTAACATTTTGTTAGTATTTTGCACATATCAGTTTTTTATACTAATGTCAAAGGGGGAGATTGATGACATAAATTTTTAATTAGTATTCAAACACCACTTTTGGTAAGCTTACACTGAAATATAGTAAAGGGAAAACTGAAGATCAGATTGGAAGATCACAAAAAACAACTAAGTACAAAGAGAACTGATGACACATGGTAGTGTGTAAACTAAAAACCATTATGTAGAGAGTTAAAGTGGAACCTGACAGAGGAACCTGAAATGTAAGTTATAGTGTAAACTAATGAAACACATTTAGTGCAACTGACAGTAAAAACCTAAGGACAGTCAGGCATGACCAAAAGATAGAACCAAAAGTTAGTTGCACCCCGCAAAAAGTGGATCTGACTTCCACGTCAGATAAAGCAAGGGTATTCTATTTATAGGATGTTTAATTGTTTTTAAATCCATTTCTTTAGGGACAAGAAACATTAATTTAATTTTTTTAATCATTCTAACTGATTTAAAACACATAGACTAGGAGATCTAGGTGCAAGTTATAAACTTGATCTTAGAGTTAAGTTTGTTTTTATCATCAACTCGATGAAATAAATCTATCAATAAATAGATGATGTAATCATTCATTTGAATGTGTGTGGAAAAGAGAGGAGAAAAGAATGAGCACATCCATGGATTGAAATGAGAGTTTCAAGAACCAGAGCAGAGAAAGAAGGATTTGGTTAGCAGAATCAAGAACAGAGGAAACTGATAATCAGAGGTAATATTAAATCACAGTTAAGGTGATATTATTTTGTATGTGAACTACATAGGATCTATATCAGCAATAGGAGATTGCACTTACAGGTTAATTTGTAATTTTCTATCATTCTAACAATGAAGAAAAGTGTAAGAAATCCTTTCTTGTAAGGTAGATTTAACAGTCCTATATCAAATCTCTTAATCGAGTGCACACTTAATAGTGTTGCTAAAAGATCTTAACTGAGTAGACTTTAATAGGTCTCCATCGATACTCCTAATAGGGTAGATCATCAAAAGTGATCAAAATTTTAAGCCTTAACCGGCCCCTTCCATTCTGCAGATAGTGAAGTTTTGTGGGTGCCATCCCCACCATAACTTTTACTTCCTAACAGGAGTTTTCTGCGATACCATATCTTGTGTTATGTGTCAATTATGTTCATGAATGTTTCTATGAATGTTTCACATGTTTATTAATGTTATGAATTGATATAACTCACACAAAGATAGTGTAGATCAGATGGAATGATATGCAATTGATTACTAAGGTTAATTAATTAAAGGATAAGAAAATTTTTTAGAGGTACTGATTCACCCCTCCCCTCTTAGTACTACTTCCCATTAAACCCAACAAAGAGATGAATTGAGATGACTTGAGATAGATGTAACCTGTAAGGGAGAGAATATCAAAAAGGGAGAGAAGTATCATGAGGGAGAAATGACTTAATGGAGAAAGTAATCTATATTGTTGTCAAAGGAAAAAGAGATGATCAAGGAGAGGAACAGTCAAAGGGTGAGAAAACATCATAAAAGAGATTCTACAACATGGGGAGAGACAGAATCAGAATCTTCTACATCTATCCAGTAAATGGAATGAAGATTGAAGAAAGTACTCTGCAAGATACAAATCTAAGCTAGAAGAGCTTAACGAGAGCCAGAAATTTGTATTAGTTATAGTACAATAAGATTTGTAGATTGATGAACTACAACTGATATATATATATATCATATTTTATTAGTAGTAATGTAGTGTGTTTCCATCAAGGCCAAAGGGAGAGATTGATCAATTATAACTGATTGAATGTTTGAAGATGTTAAGTTGATGATCACCAAGCTGCAGAAAGTTATTGCAAGACATTAAATCAGTTAATGTATTGTATTGCCATTGATGTCAACTTTATATAATCTGATTGGTTATATACAAAGTGTCAAAGACTTCAAAGAACCAAAAAGATAAAGGTTATTCTATTAGTAATGCATAAAATTCCAGTATGCACTAAGTGACAACAAACACCAATGGACAGTGTACTCCAATGGGTAGAGAACCCCGAGAGGAAAGTAACAGTGCTACCTAAGAAAGAAACTTGAGAAAGCATTAACAATGAGTAGAATCACAGTGTTACTCGACGGACAGGCAACCCTGACAGACAGAGATGCCCAAGGACAACTGAAGTCAAGACCAAAGCTAACAAGGAGTTAAACACCAAAAAGAACTATAGTTCATAAATGATAAAAGACTTAGCTGGAAAGAGATAAATATGGAGTTAACTAGTTGTTAATATTGTTTTCATTGACAAGTTAAAAACCAAAGATAAGAAAAAGTTTGAAAGCTATTTTATTCCAGTTTTCTAAGAGAAATCTATGGTATAAAACTGAAGTAAAGCTTTAATGCAATAAAGGTGAGAATTGTAGATCATGCCAAGAACAAGAAAGTCAAGGACTTAGAAATGGTGAAATCGTGTCTATAAAGAGAAAAGATAATTCATTATGAAGTGGGGGTTAATAGAGAAGAAGATACTGGAGAGATGCTAGTGAAGAACAACTTCATATAGTCTTGATCAATCAAGCTAAAGAGCAGAGCTAAAGATTCCTGCAAACACCGAGCAACAGAGAAGCATAGCATCACCGATCAGAAAGAAGTGGAGAAAGGGTATTGAAAAGAGACATTGATAAGAAAGGTATTATGAGATTACAATAGATCTGAACACCTTCAAAGCATAGTTGTTTATATGAACAAATCATATACTATTTTAGTTTAACCATTGATTTAGAAAGTCTCTTAACCGAGGAGGATCTAAAAATCCTTTATATATTGAGATACATCGCAAGGAGTTTAAAAAGGTTAATTCATGAAGATAGAATAGTGAAATTCTAGATATCAAGTGATTAATTGTTATTGATAAATCCTCTAACAAGGTTGCACTTAACAGTGTGTTTGTAACTTTTAACAGGGTTGGCTCTTCACTGAGCTCACTTTAGAAGAGTGAAAATTTTGGGTTACCACTCCCAAGTGGTTTTTCCCTTAACAAGGTTTCCACGTTGAAAATCCATGTGTCAAATGTGTTTATGAGTCATTGATTTCATATTTTTCATTACACATTACTAAAATAGGATTGATTGGTATACACTAAGTTATTTACTGTATTTTGGTAAATGATAGACTACTAATTGGTAAAGATTAAGAATAAGGTTTAACAGTGAACTTTGAGCAGTAGTTATTTGAGAAGATAATCTAAAGGCATATATCTTGTAGGAATGAAGATAACTAGAGGCTTATAATTATGTTAATAAGTTTTTGGGTTAAATTATTGGAATATTTTTTAGGCCACTGATTCACCCCCCCCCTCTTAGTTATTCTAACAGTACCAACATCATGTTTTAATTCTTAAGTATTAAGAGGCCCATAGACTTTGAACACAATATAAACTTCTCTATGCTCACAACCCTAGTTAAATAATTTTCAATATTTATCAAATTCTCTACCTTAACAAGCTTCACCTTAGCATCCTCAACCATATCTCTAACAAAATGATACTAAAAATCAATGTGCTTGGGCATGAAATGAAAATTTGGGTTTTTAGCTAGGAAACATTTCACTCTCACTGTCACAATAAACCATCACCACACCTTCTTTTACTCCAAAGTCTCTTAAGTCAAATAGGTTCTTAACAATCATGACTAGCTGTAGCCACCTATATTTGGTCTTCTCTGACCATAGACCCTATTTTCCCTAAGTGTGATCATACCCACAATTATATCCAGACAACTCTTCAATTGGCTGGCATAATTCATTCGAATTAGATTTAATCTCCTAAGTGTTCTAATCACTAATTTACATTAATCACTTTAGCCAATCAAACAAATCAATTCAATTCAATCAGTTCAAATCATAACCTAGCTAAGGTAATTAATTTAAAGGGAATTAATGAAATCCTATTTATACCTCATCACCTGCCAAAATCAATCCCCTAATCTAAATTAACCAATTTGGATATAGTCCTAATTAATTATTACAAAGCAATAAAAAGATTAGATGATTAATTAAATCCCTATTATTGAGTGAATATTTTATTACAACAATTCATTTCATTAATATTCCCTCTAACCTAACCAATCTCAAAAATCCAACCCTGAGTTCAAACTCATCCCAACCCCTTCTCACATGCTAATTCTTCTTAATTATCTAATTAACCCTAATTAGCTAATCCCCCTCCACTTATTCTCTCTCCTCCCATCTCTATCTTCTTAATCACATCCCTTAAGCATTAAACCTAATCCTAATCTACCCTTAATCTTGTAACATTCCATTAAGGTGTGATTAGGAATTCAACCCTCCCCCTAAAGTCAAAGTTGTCAGGCCTGACTCTAAACCCTCACCCATGCTTCTTAAACCCTCACCCATACCTCATTAATGCTTTCATAAATGAAGCATTAATGGCTCTTACATATTCCTTCCACCACTCCTCATTAATGAGTCTTACACTCTCATTAATGGCAGCCCTTCTAGAGTCTTCTCCCCTTCCTCCATTTCTACTATAAATAGGATGGATTTTGAGCTCAAATGGCCCTTGATTTTATGAAATATATTTTTATAATGCTCCTAATTTTGAAGAGTTGAAAGCATTCTTATGCTACCCATATTTGAAGAATTGAAGGAGAAATCTCGTGTTGCTCATGTTTTAGGGATTTTCATAGTGCTTTCTAGCTTATTTCTTAGTCATATTGTTATACTCTTCATTTATAGAGCTAGAATGCATGTTTTTGAATCATTTAGATTAATTTTCATTTGAATATTACATTCTTAGGTTGTATTTGTCACTGGAATATGCATAATCTAAGGGCTATTATGTCATTTTTCATACTCCTCCTAGATAGGAAGCAATAGATCAAATTTGGTGATTTCTATATTTGCTAACCCCGTGTTTTCACTAATGCAATGATTTATTGAAGTGTTGTGTCTCTTAACAGGTACAAAATTCACACAAACATCTCTGGCACCCACCGTGGGGCAAGATTACTCAAAATTTCACCAAATTTTTTTCTCTGCCCTTGACATTTTCAAAATTTGCAGGAAGTTTAGCTTTTTCGGGAGAAACTTATCATTTCCGGTCATTCTTTTATCATTTCCGGGAGAAACTTATTATTTTTGGTAAATATTTTATCATTTTTGGGAGAAAATTATCATTTCTGGGAGTTTTAATATCGTCTGCCGTTGCATTTCTAGAAGGTAAAATTTGACCTTAAAATTGTTTCTGGTAGCTAAATTTTCATTTTTGGTACGTGTTATCATTTTGGGTAAAATGAATATCGTCCTGGGTAAATTTTATCGTTTGGGGTCAATATTTTATCATTTTTGGGTTTTATCATTTTGGGTCTCTGAAATATCATCTTTCATCCAGAGGGCAAAAATACAGAGTTCTTTCATTTGCATATTTGATTTCTAACTTGCTAACAAGGTTTTTTCGTGATTGTGATCCTATTTTTGATAGCTTAACTAAGTGCTTGCAAGTTTCTAAGAAGGAAATAAGAAGACAATACTAAACATGTGTGGTTGCAGGGATTTTAGATTGATTTTGATACTAACCCTTTTTCAAAAGATTTCACACTTAAATACCATTTTCTCAAACATGTCTTAAAACAACTAGATTACTATGCTCTTTTCCTTTTCAAGGAAAATCAGAAAATCAGACATTATTTTAACACTTGTGAAAGAATCTAGGGGGTAAATGAACAAGCAAACTCACATCATTTAATTCATTTGGAATCAGAAATTGAACAATCAAAGCACTAAATTTGTGGGATAAATGAACAAGTTCAATCGTTTAATTCAATTTGGATCAGTAATTGGACAAGCAAAGCACTAAAAAATATGGTCAATTGATCAAAGAAAACCTACTTTCAAGTATTTTGTTTTCCTTAAATAGGAAAATTTTAAATCAAGCACAACATTACTTGAGGGAATGAACTATTTGATTGATTTTGTTTTGGGAGAAAATGGCATGGATTAGGAGAGTATGCTCTTCTTCTTTGGAAGAATTAGAAATCTAGACGTCCTACGCTCGCCAATCCTTTATAAGCTTATTTAATAGTAGAGGGCCTGCCGATTGAGGAAAAAATATCTTGGGAATGACCCAAGTGAGGACAGGTTTTATGCCAACCCTTCCAACTCACTATAAATAATTGCTTCCTCGTAGGCTAAAGCCTCGGAAGATGGAGCCGATTTTGTTCATGGAATTTTGACATCATTCCTTGAACATGCTTGGGTATGTGTAGAGAAGAGCTTCTTGAATATTGCTTTCGAGACTACATATACTTAAGTACTCATAGGGCTATATGCCTCAATTTTTCCTTGTGCAATTCTATGGGGGACAGTTTCGAACGGATTGCCCAAAAATAGACAACACTTAAACTGAAATTTTTTTTGATTCATCCCCGAAAGGGTGATAATCTTTGTGCAAGGAAAAAATTAATTATCCCAAGACACTCATCATATCGTGCCCTCACTTGCATTTGGATTTGGCTAATACAACATCGTGACTAGAGCCATTGAGTGCTTGGTGATGGTTGTATTCTGATTAGCATTTAAGTGTGTACCTAAGTCAATGAGCAAGGATTTTCATCCTCCACCTAGAAAATATGGATAAGATGTGTGTTTGTTTCACCCTCCTAACATTGCAACAATGCTTGATGTGACTAAAAGTCATTAAAAAGATAACATCTTCAAACAAGCAACAAAATTCAAAACCTTTGTCTACATGTGTTTTTCACTCATTTACAAAACCTCAAAACACAATCTTTGATCAAACAAATTCCACGCACTTCCAAAAAAAACTGACAAATGTTTGACAGTGGGAAATTGCATCATTGTCTCTCAGAGAAAGATTTTTATTTTGGATCCCCTTTTGAATCTTTAAGATCTGTCCTTATTTCTTCTTTTGGTCTCATTGTGGCTATATCAAAAACTTTTTCAAACGTCTACCTTGCATGTCCGGTCAGTTTCTCATAATCTATCTCAATACATGTGATCTATCTACTATTTACAAACACTTAGTTCCCAGCTCACTATCAGGGCATTTTAACCCTCTGACACTAGAATAATTTACTTCCACCAAAACTCAAACAATACTTCCACCTAGACACACTCACTTGAAACATTTGAGATGCTAAGTGACACTCTTGGGAAACATTAACGAAAGTTGAGACACAACTTCATGGTTAACATGAGATGCAACAAGTACACCTCTAAAGGATCAAAATTACCTCCTAAATCACCACACTTTCAAGGAGAAACATCACGTAGTTCCCTACTCGATCTAGACTCTCAGTGATGGATAGCGACACTCGCAGATGGAGTGAGGCTTTTGAGAACTATAACAATGGAAAAAACCAAAATTCAGAAGATATCGATGAAGAAGAAGAAGAACCCAAGTTTGACCGTCCTTTGATTTAGTCAAGTAGTGAAGAGGACATCACTAGAGAGGAGTACAATAAACTCAAGCAAAGCAGGAAATTCCAAAAGACGATGGAAAAGATAATTGGTGAGGATAACGAAAAATACTTCCTCCATCTAGTGTCCATGGGTGTCAAATTACCCCCTGATTATGATGTGGAAAACCTCAAAGAAAAGGAGGTACCAAATCCTATATCCATTCTCACCAAACAACTCACTTTGATGCAAACAAAGCTCACAACTCTCAAATAGGAGAAAGATAAACCCAAAACAAAATACTCTTTGGACACCATTTTCCCATTTCCTTTTTACAAGAGTATCACTATGGTCCCATTCCCTCCTAACATAGTGAGACCAAAATACGACAAGTATACGGGGGAGAATTTTGTGCTCTAAGAATCAAATACATGCATGAACCTACATACCTCATGCGACTCTTTCTAGGAAGCCTAGGTGGAAATGCCATGGAATGGTTCTCAAATATTACACCCAAGGTCAAAAATTTTGAGGAGTTAATACAATAGTTTATCCAACATTACTCTTATAACATACAACACGATGTGACTGTGATGGATCTATGTAACACCAAATAGAAGAATGGAAAATAATTTACACACTTCCTACAAAGATGGAGGAAAATCTTTGCATGGTACTCCAGAGCTATTCCTGTATCAGAGAAGGTTGAAATCTTTGTCAATAACTTGGTACCAGAATTGAACTACGCATTGCAAATACAATATTCCCCTAGTTTTGATAGGATGATTAAAAATGCCCTCTGTATCAAAGAAGTTATGGTCAAAAAGGGGGAAATCACTCTTCAAGGTGAAAACAAATCAAACAACTCCAACTCCAAGCCTAAATGGTGGAAGAAAAACAATAATGTTGTCAACAATGGCGTAATAGACACATCCAATGTTGTCCCTAAACCCAAGGTATTCAATCTAACCGACAGTATGCAAGAAAACAATGATGCCAAGGTAACAACCCCCATACCCAAAGCAAACAATGATAATAGCAAGGGTCGGACATGGACTTCCAAACCTCAAAGAACATTCACTCCTTTGAGACAACCCCTTGAGACTGTTCTAAAAACACTATTGGATAACAAAGTTCTTACTATCCTAGATTCCAAACCATGGGAACCAATGGTCAAACCCAGATGGTGGGATAATAACTCCTACTGTGTCTTTCACAAAAACAAAGGACACAAGACTAATAATTGTCTTAAGCTTAAACATGTTATTCAAGACCTCATTGAAGGAGGTAAGATCAAAGTGGAAGGACACACTACCAATGAAGATCATACCGCATTCAATAAGCCATTCCCTAATTACAACAAAGGGGAAACATCTAAAGGAAAAGGTAATAAAGTAAACTACACCTATTCCAACAATGACAATGTGATCAATATGCTAGAAATTAAAACCAAATCAATTAATGTGGTCACAATCAAAGGTGTTTCTTTCCACTCAAATGCAGTAACATGGAGTCAAGCATAGGTCATGATCAAAGGACCCAATTCTTCCCCAAAACCATCATCAATGTCCAAGGTTCATATCATTACTATTCCCAAACCAGCAACAAAACATGTGGTTACTATTTTTGGAGCAAAGTATGACTTGGTAGACTAATTGCAATGAACATCTGCCAAAATTTCCATCTTCGAGTTGCTCAAGATATCCATAGTGCATAGGGAAATCCTAGAACAAGCCTTACATGCTGCAAATGTATCAAAGGATATTGATATAGACAAATTCCAAGTGATGTTCAATCACATCTCAGTGCCACACTACCTCTCCTTTTCTAAAGAGGATGATAAGTCATTGACACATCCACATAATCAACCCCTCCATATCGAATTCCTCATTCATAAATCTTGTGTTAGACACATGTTGATAGATGGAGGCACATGATTGAATATTTGTACACTTAATCTAATCAAGAAACTAGGTCTTTCAGAATAGAACATTGACTCTAGAAGAAAAATAACTATCAAATTTTATGATGAGGAAGAAAGATCCTCTAAAGGACTTATTGTTATTTCTATCAGAGTCAGACTAATTGAGAGGAATGTCATATTTCAAGTTCTGGATCTACCTCTAGCCTACAATATCCTATTGGGGAGACCATGGATTGATGAAATACAAGTTGTGCCATCTACTTACCACCAGTGTATAAAGTTCCCACATAATGGGGTGGAAGTGACTATTCCTACAAATGCTAACTATACTTGTAATAATATCAAATCAGGTAGTATGATCCCACATAACAAAGAGGCTATGGATGTGATTACTCCTGAAACTACCAAGGACATGGTTATGAAGAGTTTTGGCAAAACCTTAAAACTTGAAGAAATAGGTATGGGAGAGTACAAGCTGGACCTGGCTCCCTCACTGACAGAAATTTAGGTATCACCAAGATCCTACAAAAAACCTTCCTTGAAATTCACACCTACTGCATCCCAGGATCCAGGAGTACACAAAGAAATTGGCATGGTAAAGGCATCCACATCTTCTTTAGATAACACAGAAGAACAGCCAGTCTTGGAATGACTTTACATAGGAGAATCGGTGGAATTTGAGGCCAAACATGTAGAGATATCCCTAGAATAGTATGGAAAGGGATATGATTTCCTCAAACAGATGGGATACAAAGGTAAGGGACCTATAAATGACATAGGGTGAGGGATTAATGAGCCTATACCCATGGATTTTTGGAATACCAGAGACAAAATAGGACTGGGTTTTAATACTAAAAGTGACAAACCTGCTTCAAAAGACAGCCCAACCTCAGAAAAAGGGAGTGATGAAACAAATGAACTAGAGCAGTGGTCCTATGAAAGGTTATTACATGTTGGAACAGAGAATCCCAACTATCAAGGAGAGCACTATGTACCCAACTTTGAGGTACCACAATATCTTCACACCCCTTTGTTAGCACAACCTCCCATTCAAGAGGTAGGAGACTCAACAACAGATGGTTCAGAGATGCCATTGATAGAAAAAGCTACAACAAGCACACCCTGATGATAGGATTTACATCCTAAATAGGGGCATTTGGTCACAGTTTCACATGTTCTTTATCTACAACACTTTGATCCACAAATAGATAATCAAGTACACCAGATAACTATTGTTGAATACTTAAAACAGATTTAATGATGAAATACCTGACTCTCATGATTATGAATGGGATGAGCTATCTGTCGCTATAGAAGACATTAAAATAGATACAATTCACATGTTTGCGGCTCCCTTGGCTCCTCGTGAATAGTCTAACACTACTCCCAATGACGATGATATTCCTGAAGCAGAGGAAGAGTTCCTTCCCCCAATCATTGATGAAAAGACTAATGTTCTCATAAGTCTAGAAGAATTCCTAAGGCTACAAGCAAGAAGCCTCCTTTTATGGAGAGATGATGATGAGAGTTCTACTAACAAGTCACTAGAGTTTGATCCACATATGACTAACAATGACCCTTTTTATGATGATCTAACTATTATTAATCTAAATATTGAAGAAACTAACTTAACAGGACATATCATGTTAGTTAATAGTCATGATGCTAACGCGATGATGTCCTTTCCAGAGTCTGATTCCTTGTCTTTGATAAACCCAGATTGAATTGATTGGACTAGTATGAACTCTACACCTCTCCTCGACTTTCCCAATGACTACACCCTAGCTCGCTATCTTAATGCTAGTACACCTTACCCTTCTTCCACTAATGCAAGGAGCAAGAATGTATCACAGGAGGATATCAGGTTTCTCAGTCTAAAATTGAACAAGAAAAAGAAAAAGGGAACTAACAGTGAAAACCACATTGTGGTAGTATCAGATCCTAAAATAGTAAAAACAATAGACATATCCAATGGTGAAAACCTCTCAAAGGCACCAAAGGATGAGATTCTTGATATCCTCCCTAAACATTTTTTAGGAAAGGTATTCAGTTCTGATAGAACCAACCTAGCCAGTTAATTTGGGCACAATTGAAGATCCTCAAATAGTTCACCTGGCACAATCTTTGTCAGAAAAAGAAAGGACACAGTTCATTGAGTTCCTAAAAGAGAAGAAGATCAACTTTGCATGGTCTTATATGGATATGCCTGGACTAGATCCTAATATAATCATGCACCACTTATCTATATCTCCCAGGATCAAGCCCATGAAACAAAAATTTAGAAAGATGCATCCTCATGTTACATTGCTAGTAAAAGCAGAGCTAGAAAAAATGTTGAAAGATGGATTTATCAGAGTAATTGCCTAGGCAGGATGGATCTCCAATATGGTCCCCATGTCTAAATTTGATAAATCTATCAGGATCTATATAGACTTCAGAGACTTAAATAAAGCATGTCCAAAGGATGACTTCCCGCTACCTAACATTGAAATAATCATAGACCTCACAACAGGCTACCAGATGTATTCACTAATGGATGGATTCTCAGGCTATAATCAAATAAAAATTTCCACTGAAGATCAAGATAAGACTACATTTACATGTGCATGGGGCACATTTTTCTAGAACATCATGCCATTTGGGTTAAATAATATCAGTGCTACATATCAAAGAGAAATGACCACTATATTCCATGACATGATGCATAAAAACATGGAGGATTACGTGGATGACACCTTAGCTAAATCCAAAGAGAGGAGTACTCATATTAATGACTTAAGGAATATATTGGATCGTATGGAGCAATTTCAACTCAGTCTCAATCCAAAGAAGTGTTCCTTTGGAGTCGAATCAGGGAAGTTGCTAGGATTCATTGTTTCAGCAAAGGGAATTGAGGTAGATCTTGCCAAAGTTAAAGCTATTCTAGAGATGACTCCATGCAACATCAGTCAAATGAGAACATTGCAAGGGAGACTTCAATCAATCAAGAGGTTTATGTCACAACTTGCTGATAGGGAACAAACCTTTACCAAATTACTACATAAAGGGGTCACCTTTCAAATGGGATGAACACTGTGAAGCCAACTTTAGAGAACTAAAAGGGTACCTAGCTACTCCTCCTATCCTTATGGCACCTATTCATGGAAAGTCATTACTCCTATATATTTTAGCTACAACTACATCATTAGGAGTATTAATAGCATAAGAGGATGAAACAAAGAAATGAAGAGCTATCTACTACATCAGTAGAACGTTAGTCTCCTATGAGCTTAATTACAACATTATTGAAAGAGCATACTTAGTAGTCATCTTCGCATCACAAAAATTGAGACACTACATGCTCTTACATATAGTAAGGTTCATTGCTAAGATTGATCCTTTGAAATACCTCCTGAGCAAAACAACATTAACAGGGCATCTGGTGAAATGGGTCCTCATTCTAAGTGAATTTGACATTGAGTATGTGGACAGGAGAGCTATTAAAGGACAATTCCTCGCTGATCAACTAGCTGATTCACCGCTTCAAGATGACGAACCTTTAAGGATTGAATTCCCTGATGAGACCATTATGCATTTGACTGAGTTTCCATGGAAGATGTACTTTGATGGTTCTTTCATGCAACAAGGCTCTGGAGTAGGAGTTCTGTTCATAACTCCTCAAGGCTACAAGATATCAAAGTCCTACAAATTGATGTTTCCATGCACCAATAATATTTTAGAATATGAGGCATTTGTAAATGGTCTCAAGCTCACCATGGAATGGAATATTGTAGAGTTACATGTGTATGGTGACTCCCAACTCATTATTAATCAGGCCAATGGAGATTATCAGATGAAATATGAGAATTTGACATTGTACAAACAACTAGTTGATGACTTGAAGAAATATTTTGTCTTCATCACATTCTAGCAGGTACCCAGAATAGAAAACAAAGCTGCAGATGCTATGGCTACATTGGCATCCATGTTACTAGAAGAACATCAATTCCACTATGACTTCTTGGTGGAAGAACTATCCTATCCCACCTTTGATACCCCTAAATACCAAGTAATCTATGCTTTAAACACCCCAGACCAATCTCGGTATGCCAATATCATTGCCTATCTCACTGACCAAACCATTCCTACTAATCTATCTAGAAATGAGAAAAGAGCCCTGATTAGGATAGCATCACATTATCTCCTCATAACTAATAACTTATACCGATGAGGTCTCGATGGTACATTTCTTATATGTTTAGAACTCAAAGAGTCCAATCTCACAATAAAAGAAGTCCACGAAGGTGTATGTGGATCACATTCAAATGGATTTTCACTAGCAAAGAAACTTCTCAGAGTAGGCTATTACTAGGCTACCATGGAAAAATATTCTAGACACATGGAAATCTCATCCATGCTCCTACCAAAGAACTTATACCTTCCATTACACATTGGCCATTTCAAAAATGGGCCTTTGACTTGGTTGGACAAATATATCCCAATTCTTCAAATGGACACAAGTTCATCATTACGACCACTTAGTATTTTATGAAGTGGGTCGAGGTCGTGCCACTAATCAAAGCAACTAGAAAACAGGTGGCTATGTTCATTCTGAACTACATTATCTGTAGATATGGGATACCCTCTTCAATTGTAATAGACAATGGGGGCCAATTGAAAAATCAAGAAATTGATGACCTTTGTGAAAAGTTCCACATCACTCAACATTGCTCCTCAATCTATTACCCTCAAGGTAACAGATAGGCTGAGGCATCTAATAAAAATATTCTCAAGATCCTACATAGAACTGTGAGTAAGTCTGGTAGAGACTGGCATCTACAATTGAATCTGGCACTATGGGCCTACAGAAAAAGTATCAAAACACCAACTAGAGCCAATCCATTTTCTCTAGTCTATGGCACTGAAGCAGTACTACCTATTGAGGTTGAAATCCCATCTTTGTAGATATCTTTACAAGGTCTTGTTACTGATGAGCAATATCGTATCGATAGGGTAAATTCTTTGGACCTACTTGATGAGCGCAGACAATAGGTGTTTGATCATCTGAAGGTTTACCAAGAACACATGCCCAAAGGGTAAAACAAGAAGGTCAAACCACAAAAATTTGAAGTGGGGGATCTTGTCTTAAAAGAGAATCCTAAGACCCAGTCTAACAAAGAGTAGAAAGGAAAGTTTGAACCTAACTAGCTGGGACCTTATGTTATCACTGCTACTTTTGGGACTAGAGCTTATCAACTAGCTACACCTGAGGGGGACATTCTTCCAGATACTATCAATACTCTACATTTAAAGCAGTTCTACTCTTGTTCAGCTAGCAGAGCCTGTACAGTGAAATAGTTCTTAGAAAATACCAAAAACATTCAAAAAATTGATCCTAAAGAAATCCAAAAATAATGGAAAAAGTCCCAAAGAAAGGTATCCTTGGCAAAAACCTGGTAAACAGGCAACTTGATACTACAAAAACATTCAAAAAAGAAAAAAAACAAAAAAAATTGAAAAAGAGAAAAGTGCCTTGATGACAACCTGGTAAAACAAGCATCTTGGTAGCAAAAAGAGAAAGAAATGGTCTTTCCAAGTGGTGAAAACCTGGCAATCAGGTGTCACTTGTGTTCTGCGCTCCATCTATCAGTGTAGTACTAATACTAAGCCTTCACAATTACACCTGTGCTAAAATGTTGACTTCGTTTCCTAAACAACTATCTTATCCTCGCTTGGGATTTGTCTGCATTTCTTTCTTAGGATCAAGTCACTCTGCACTGGGGGCATATTTTCTAGTCTGATAGGTTGCATCTGTTAATTCATCATAGATGGTTTGTCTCGTAATACTATTCTTTCTGATACTTTCACTACCACTATCACTTTCATGACACAAGGGTGACAAAAACATTTCACTAACATGAATGGTGTTCCTACGACGTACATTGGATGGTAAAACAAGATGAAAGTTATACTTAGACATGGGACACATATTGCTTGAATTTCAAATTTTTGATTGTTGAATCTATACTACACTTGAAAAATGAATCAATAGTATTTCTCAATACTAGTAAACATAGTTTGATCTTGGTTTGATTATGACTCTTGTATAAGCCCATGATGTTTTCACTGGGGGCATCTAAGTAGTTATGAATTTTATTTGATTGATTCACAATTGATCATTGTTATGTCTTTTGAGTTACTCCATGACGTCTGTGTAAAGACAAAGAGTCTCAAGGACAGGGGGCATAATGTTTTCCTGGATTTCTGCGTATGGTGATTGTTCCAAATAATCCTATACATTTCACCTAACTTGGATGTTTATGGTAAGAGCTGCCACTATGGGTGGATAGCCACATATATCTTGATCTTTGTTATGTGTAAACTATGGTGAGGTTGAAACAATTTCCTTGTCTGTTTTCTAATTCAGGTTCTCACTAAGTTATACGAAGCATAATGTACCCAAGGATATGAATTTTCAAGGTCATTGCGGGTCCAATATCTTACCTTACGCAGATTCTCATATAGTAAAAGGAAGGTGACTATTTTGTTATCCTAGCTTCTATGTCTTGATGCCTAAGTCTATTTCTTTCATTTCAATAAAACATAGTATTCATACTTTCATAATATCAGTTGGTATTATTTATTTTTGTACTATCAGGTGGTATCCATTCCAAAAGTGCCCAATGATGATAAAATGTTACAATATCTGCAAATCAGTGACAGTACTAAGAGTCTGCATATAGTTGCATTTAGAGGTTGCATGATGCATTTTTGAAAGAACAACATAAGGATTTGAGCTCAAACTCCTTTCTATTTTAATTCATCTGAAATCCAAGATATTTACATACCCATTCTTCCCGAAATCTCTGATCTGTCGAGAACAAAATCAAACTGACCTTTTAAACGTGATAAACTTGGTTCTTGTGTGTTCACTCTAAACACACCTTCATTTCTTCACTTCTTCTAATCTATTCTTTCATTCCCCTACCCTATCACTACAAGTGATACATCATTTCAACAGTGGGGTTTCATTCTTTTTCCTTTGATTTCATTCCCGAGGGGGCATGATCACGCTATCATCAATCAAATTTTTGCTCAAAATAGCATCAAAAATGACTTCGTTATCAAAAAAACTAGGGGCATGATAGTTTTCTTGACTAAATCAGTACTATTGCATATAAAGCTTTGGTTCTCATAAGCTAGATATCTTATGTTTCCTCATTTTAAAATATTCTTACTAAGCTCCTGGCAGCTTCATAGTGACTTTTGGACGACAACCAAGTTCAGAATTAGTATTATCAATCTTTGGATGACAACCAAGTTCATAATTGGTATGTTTAATATCTTTTATTGATCTTTGGATGACAACCAAGTTCAAAGTCAATTCTATCAGTTTAGTTCGATCAAGTGTCGGATTGATCTCATCAGGCATTTCGTTCGATCATGAGCAAAATTATCAAGCTTTCTGAAGTCGACATCAAAAAATTTATTTGAATCAATTCGCTGCTTGCACATCAATTCAAAGAGGGGAAAATGTAACCACCTGGATTTGGTCTACTCTGACCATAGACCCTATTTTCTCTAAGTGTGATCATACCCACAATTATGTCCAGACAACTCTTCAATTGGCTGGCATAATTCATTCGAATCAGATTTAATCTCCTAAGTGATCTAATCACTAATTTACATTAATCACTTTAGCCAATCAAACCAATCAATTCAATTCAATTAGTTCAAATCATAACCTGGCTAAGGTAATTAATTTAAAAGGGAATTAATGAAATCCTATTTATACCTCATCACTTGCCAAAATCAATCCCCTGGTCTAAATTAACCATTTTGGATATAGTCCTAATTAATTATTACAAAGAAATCAAAAGATTAGATTAATAATTAAATCCCTATTATTGAGTGAATATGTTATTACAACAATTCATTTCATTAATATTCCCTCTAACCTAACCAATCTAAAAAATCCAACCCTGAGTTCAAACTCATCCCAACACCTTCTCACACACTAATTATTCTTAATTAGCTAATTATCCCTAATTAGATAATCCCCCCTCCACTTATTCTCTCTCCTCCCATCTCTATCTTCTTAATCACATCCCTTAAGCCTTAAACCTAATCATAAGCTACCCTTAAGCTTGTCACCTTCCATTAAGGTTTGATTAGGAATTAAACCCTCCCCCTAAAGTCAAAGTTGTCAGGCTTGACTCTAAACCCTCGCCCATGCTTCTTAAACCCTCACCCATACCTCATTAATGCTTTCATAAATGAAGAATTAATGGCTCTTAAATATTCCTTCCACCACTCCTCATTAATGAGTCTTACACTCTCATTAATGGAAGCCCTTCTAGAGTCTTCTCCCCTTCCTCCATTTCTCCTATAAATAGGATGGATTTTGAGCTCAAATGGCCCTTGA